>BQNB010041190.1:0-44187 GCA_026074375.1 Tanacetum coccineum
TAGAAGGAACGTACCCGCAACGACGTTGTCTGGGTTTGCCCCCGCATTTCCAACCACATACACCTTCGCTGGAGCCCTGTCATTTCCAGCTTGATTACCACGGTCATTGTTTCTCAGTCTTGGGCAGTTTCTTTTAAAATGGCCTTGAGCTCCGCCCTGCTGATTATTGTTGTTGTTGTTGCGGTT
This sequence comes from Tanacetum coccineum, assembly GCA_026074375.1. Classification (NCBI taxonomy): domain Eukaryota; kingdom Viridiplantae; phylum Streptophyta; class Magnoliopsida; order Asterales; family Asteraceae; genus Tanacetum; species Tanacetum coccineum. The sequence continues at coordinate 187 of BQNB010041190.1, forward strand.
GTTGTTGTTGGCAGACCGTATCCTACAGTCCCTGGTCAGATGGCCAACCCTATTGCAGTTACTACACCTAGGTGGACAAGGACCTGCTTCATGATGGCAATTACACTTGGAACATAGAGGCTTAGACCCGGCGTATGATTTCCTGTCACTATTGCCTGCAGTGTAGGCCTGGCCTGTGTTCTGCCTCTTATTCTGTTGGTTTTGATTGTTCTTGGAAAGATCATCATTCTTTCTTTTCCTTTCTGCCTGACGTTCAGCATAAGCCTGGGTCTTATCCTCCATCAACTCAGTTGTAAACTCAATAACTTCTTGCATGGTCTTCGATTTTGATGCCTTTACACTGCCAAGTATCATATCGGGCAAGCCACCGATATACTTTTCAACCTTGTCTATCTCTTCTGGAAACATTCTGGAACACATCAAAGCTAGTTGCTGAAATCGTCGACTATAGGCCACCACATCGGTGCCCTTGACCTTAAGATTCCACATCTCAGTCTCAATCTTCTTGATCTCACCCCTCGGGCAGTACTTATCAGTCATCATTTTCTTCAGTGCTGCCCATGGCATAGCATGAGCTGCTTCAGTAGTAGTGGTCTTAACATGGGCATTCCCCATGGTAATAGCATCGTCTTTAGAGTGCAAGTCGCAATTTGACTGACTAAGCTTGCTGGGCAATTGCAGTACTAAACACAGACTAAAAGGAGAATCCATCTCACAAACCATCGAGTGAGTCCGAGAACAAACTCCTTCAGTGGCCTTTGAAGTCCAAAGGTTGTGCATTTTCAAGAATCAGAGAAGTAGCATTCGCCGAGCATTTTGGCTGGCCTTGGTCCCTGAACTATCAGTGCCATTCCTAGTTGCGTCACGTGCGGCCAGAGCGGCACTGACACCTTGATCAATCATAGCTTGGAGTTGGGCATTTGTGACCGTAGTGGTTGTGGTTGCTGTTGGGGCTGGTGTTGTTGTTGTGGCCCGTGTTGACCTTGTGGCTCTTTTTGGTGCCATTTTCTTCAATCACAAGAAAATACAATACCCGTTAGATTTCAATACAATCATAACGTGACATAACATATCCATGATAAATAAAGTGAGATCACATCACACAGTGAAACATATAACCAACACAAGATCGACATAACATAATACATCCATTCCATATATAACCTGGAAATATACATGATCTGTTTGGTACAAAATGATTCCCTATCGCTAGGTTACAAAATGAAAATCAACATAGAGCCCTACTAGCCGGGAGTTACCCGTAATACTTAGTAGGCTATACAGGATAGCTAATCAGAAACAAAAGATCTATACAGGATAGCTAACCAAAACAAAAGATCTATACCGCCTGCTAGCTGGGAGTAACCCATAAAAACTTAACAGACTGCATAGTAGCTACAATCATAACCAAAGTCTAGGAACTGCTACCAGTGTCCTCCAATGTGTCAACGCGTGCTCCAGCCTCCAAGGCCTGGGTACGCATGATATGCTGAACAGCAAGATCATCTGCAGCCTGACGCTGCCACTCGTGGCGACGCGCCTCAGTCTCTAATACTGTAACTCGTGCCTCTAATGCCCTGCAGTGAGCTTCAGACCTAGCCAAGGCCTGACGAGTCTCCATACCCTCTTGCTCGTAAGCAAGTCTCTCTCTCCTCAATACCTCAATCTCAGCTCTCACAGCTGCACGATCCTTCTGGGCATCGTGATGTCGTGTGCAAAACTCTGAACTCTCCCTAGTGCAAACATCTACCTGGTAAGTGACCCTCCTGTTGACCAACTCTAAGGCGGTCATAATCCTCCTCTCAGTATCTCAGAGTCTGGTCTCTATAGTGGGTCCTGGCTGTCTCGCAGCAGCAGCAGCAGAACTCTCTCCAACCTCACACCCAGGTCTGGGAGTAGTAAGTAGTAGTCTCTTCCGAGGCGGCGTGTCAGCCTCGGGAATATCAGCTCTGCGGCTAGTAGATGGTGCAGGTAGAGGGATAGGTAACAATGGTGGGGTCCCTGATGGGTGTAGTGAATGATAGTAGGCTGATGCTACATCTCTCATCTCAACCTCGAGTGCTCTAGGACTAAGAGGTCGAATACGTGGAGATAAAAAGAATGGTGGTAATGGAGGTATAGGTGCCTCATCCTCAGCTGGCACTAAATCCTCAGGATGCTCAGGCTCAGGAATGTACACTGGTACATGGTCCTCAGGTACATACTCTGGAGAACGTGGTGCCTGCTCCAACAACTGTCGGGCAGCCTCCTCGTAAGGATCCTCAGATGGAATACTCCAAGATCGTGCCTCAGAGTGAGTTATGAGTATATTATATAAGGCTCTTATTGTAATATACGTAATATATTATAACCACGTATATCAATTATGAATGCATCTAGTCCCACTAATGCAACAAATAGTGTATGCATGAATGTATGCACATATGTATGTCTCGTGTAATATCAATATTGAATTCATCTAGTCACCAAACCAACTAATGCAACAAGCAGTGTATGCATGGAATGTATGCACATATGTATGTCACGTGTAAATCCTGGTCTATAAAAACTACCTTTTTGAAAATGGTTATAGTCCAGCAAAAACATTTGGACCGTTCTTCTATAACCCTGGCTCTGATACCAATCTGAAAAAACACCCCAAATTGGTCGCAGCGGAATATGGGTCGTGGTGCGTAGTTACTTCTCAGATCAATAATACAAGATTATCATATAGAACGACCAACAAGTCGTTTGAAAAATGATACACATTGGATTTAAACAAAGTAATTGATACATAAGCCGAAGCTTAACTTTGTTTACTATCATAATACAAAGATTTCCAGCCAAAATGAAATGCATCAAAATCTTTAATGCGATGACATCCAAATCAAACCACCAATGTATCCATCGCTCCTCGTGCTTATGATCCCCTGATAAAACATGCTTTTAAAACGTCAACAATAAATGTTGGTAAATTCATAGGTTATGATTAAATCTTATATTGTAGGACCCACAAGTCTCCCAAGTGATGATAATGCAACAGGATGCAGCATCTCATTATAATGTAATTACGTTGATCTAGCTCATGACAAAATGGATGCTTGACATGTATGGATGCCAAATTATATGCCGTTTGCCCATGGTGGGATGTTCTAACCCGCAAATCCTATATATTCGACATGGATATACGTCGTTGTTCAGTGATAGCTAATCACGCGAACGGGGTTGTCAAAACCCAATAGGATCTATTCATAAACATTCGCGCTCGTTTAATTACAGTTCATGATAATGGGCTCAGATTGGGTTTATCGCTTACTTAGGGCAACGTGTATCAGAATTATAGTACTTAAACCATTGTGTCAGTAGTAAAACATTGCATGTTTCTCAACACCAAAAACTTTGTAAAACAAAAGCATGTTAAAAAGTGGGGCTATGAACTCCTCTTGAGTTTGATTATCCACATATCGCAGTTAATGCGCTCACGTAAAAGATCGAATGAACCCTAAATTTCATAGGTCGTATTAAGTTACCGTAGCAGTACTTATATCAATAACATTGAATATAATTCTATAGTTGTTACATCGTACTATCGTTCGGGCTATCATAATTAAAGAGGTCATGACATGACGTTCGAGGAGTTAGGACACTTTAAATCGTAAATCCAACAACTCGTCGAAACGCAATTCGAAGAGGACTCGTTAATGAACTCTCCCTAGTAATATAGTACTTTGAAAACACATAACATTCTATTAGATCACATCACCAAACTAATGGTTTTGGTAAAATTGTGTTTATAAGTTAATAGCTTTTATAATATCGTTTAGTAAATAATGGCGTAACTTTTGCGTTTTTAAACCCGATTTCTCGCCGTTTCTTATGCCCATCTTTTCGTACCAATGTCGAGTTCTCATAAATCGACATTTTTGAATTTCGGACCTAGGGTCCGTGATACAGTAAAAATTACTGTTCCACATCAGACCTTAGTATATTTTCTATCGAATTAATTGGTCGTAAAAACATTGATGTTAAACGTCGTTTTTTTATTCGTTTAGCTCATTTTTTAACGATTTCTTTCGGGACGTTCTCGTATTTGAAAGTTATGCCATTTTTATGAGGTTTACAAAAATATAACTTTCTGTCATGAAGAGTAAATTTTATAAAATAGTTTTATAAAAAGTATTAATTGTCGTAACTCGTGCGGAAATTCATAACTCGTTCGTTATTAATTGAAAAAATACGATTTCTTATCATTTGGATTAAAAATGTGTAATTATTTATTATAAATATTAAACCCTTGCTGTTTATAATTTTTATAAAAATGTTTTTATAAAAATTTACTTACGACTTCGTTTATTAACGTATAACTCGTTTTTAACGTAACTTTTTCGTTATTAATCCGTTTAACAAGTTTCTTACCTTTTCGGAATTGTCGTGAAATGTATTATCTTATAAAAACATAAAATGGATATGTTTTATCCACGAATTTGGACAGAATGTTTGAACATCTTTCACAAGTCCAAAATCAACCTTGTTTCCTTATTGCACTTTATATCTTTTACATTTAGTATAATATTTCTTATGTCATATATGAATACATATTAATTAATTGTCCATTTGGTTCCATCCTAAGTTCTCATGTGTCCTACTTTTTATAAAGTCAATCTATATACTTATTAAACCACAACTTTTAAGATTTAACCATTATTTACTAGTTGTAACATATGGCAACTTTTATATAATAAACATTAACATTACAAGCATTCCCATCTTGTTTATGAATTTATTAAAACCTTACAACATTAAACATATAGTCCATAATTAGTATTACTCATGTCAAAATATATTCGCTTTAAACTTGAAAACTATTAGTAACAATTAAAAACCCTAATTAATCCATAATCATGTTTACACCAAAACAATATGATACAACATTTTATCATTCTTTTCAACATGATATGTGTAATAACACAACATATATAAAAGTAATACATGTGATCATTTCAAGTAGAAAACTCATTTTCATGATAAAATCCTAAATGGTGATTTAAGCTAAATAGAATAACCATATGTATAAAAATGAAAGTTATAAGAACATAAAGAGTTCAAGTAAACCTTATGAGGTATGATGATGATGATGTGCTAGTACTAAACCCTTGTTTAGCCACAAAAACCAAGCTTGCACTTAAGAAAGCCTAGCTTTCCTTAACTAAACCCTAGCTTTCTTTTACTTGATAAATACTTAGAAATGGTGATTCAATGCTTGCAAATGCCTTAGTATATCTTAGAATAGGTGTATATAGAAGTGTATGGATTGTATAAAATTTTGTATGGGTTTGGTAAAGGGGTGGGGGGGGGCCCTTTTGGGGTGTTTGCCGTAGCATATGGAGAGGGCTAAGGAGGTGATTTGTGTTTGATTTTTGGTCAAGTGGTATTGTTATGTGTCTTTCCTTTGTTACTTGCACAATGTATAAGTAGTAAACATGTTAGGTTAGTCCAGGGGTGGTGTGACATAAAAGAGTATAGGAATGGCCGTGGTTTGGTATTTGGTTCTGGTATGGTAGGATGGTGTTGACCATTTTAAAGAGGTATGGTGTAGTATTTGACCACATGGAAGTCTTTCTTATTTTTATTTGTATAACATGCCATAAATTCGGCATATATATGATATACATGGTATATTTGAGTAATTTTTATGTATTGGGTATAAATGTGGGTATTTGTTGAAGCGTAGAAAAGTTTTGTGGTTCCGGGAGTTGCTAAACGCTATTATATCGCGAAACGTATACACTTAACGTATCCGATAAAAAATAAAAATGAACAAAGTTAATAATTATTCTCAAAATAATTATATAACCCTTGATTGATGTAAACATTTAATTGTTTGATGCCCGTTTACATTGAACGCTAATTTTTGGCGTACGCGATTTAACCTATCGCTTATGATTTAAAGTGAACACGTACATTACAAAAAGTACATTGCGGATTTGTTGACGTCGTCAATGACTTGAAAACACAGGGTGGGGTAAAATGGTTTATTTGAAACCTGGTGGGCTTTTAAACCCAATGCCCCTTGATGCTATATTATCCGGCCCTTCTTTCTCTTTTTTTTAGAGAAAAGATTAACACGGGTCTCTCTCTCTTTCTTTGGAGATATCGAGTCTCTTTATTGAGATCGATTGGATTTCTTCTTCTTCTCTTCTGTGGTTTGTCCGCCGATTAAGATGGTCGGTTTAACCTTCCTTGTTATCTACAATCGTGTTCGTAACCACTGGGCTCCCTTGATTATTTGTGCGAAATTAGGGTTTCGCAAAAAATTGGGGTTCTTCAAACGTCCTCGAATTTTGGGCCTTTTTTTGGATAATCGTGAATCAATTGATGATTCTATTGAGGGTTCGATTATTGATTCTTCAAAAGGTGTGTTCGTTCCCTTTTTTTGATGGTTTAATTTTTTTCGTCCTTTGATGATGACTAAGATTATCCAGTGATGTGGTTTTTATTGTTTTGAATCTGTGGTAAAAATTTGTAAACGTGCCTAACCCTTAATTTGTTTTTGGGTTATGTTTTTTCGGTTGATGTTCTTGATGAAAAATGAGTTTGCAAAAGGATGAAACCCTTTGTTGCCAGTTAAATTAATCACGAAAGTGATTAATCCCTTGGTTGACAAGAGTTGGATTCTCTTGATAAAAAATATTTAATGAACACAAGAAATGATTTTTATGAGTTGTGTTTTAAACGAATTTGCAAACTGTTTGGCCGAAAAAAGAAGTGCGTTTTTTTGATTCAAAAAAAAAAAACAGGAACACAAAAAAACTTGGTATATGATGATTTGGTTAACAAGGAACCAAAAGCTCTGATGCCAAATGTTGGATCGAATTCTAACTTTAATCACAATATACCAAAAATATAAACTTGAATTTAAACTTTATTAATTCAGAATCTGTCATCAATCTAATGACTGTTTACAACATGTTTTCTATTTATACAAAACGAAAGGGTACAAGTGAAAGGGTATGACGATTTGTTAAAAGTAAGAGTCGCGTCCCTTCACTTTGTAACCGCTTTATAACTAACTTCTAACTGTTTGTAACTGCTTTTGTAACTGCCTTATTGTCCAGTAGATTGGGATTAGCCCAATGATTGGGTTTGGCCCAATATCTGATACTTTACAAAATTTAGAATGTGACTAAAAAGTGCTTGCAACTCTGTTGAAGTCGTTGACATTGCGTCTTCTAGTAAAGCGGTGGTCCATTCTTGATCATCGCCAAGAAGACCTAAAGCTTCATAGGTTGCTCTGTTTGTTGGTAAACTTTGTTGTTGACTGTTCGTATATGGCTCCAGGATGTGCCGCCTTTTTGATGGCACAACAACATTCGAAGGTAAAAAATACCCCCAAGCTTGGATGTATATATGTCAGATGACTGATTGAGTGTTTGTTTCTGTTTGACCAAGGTTTCCATCTTTTCTCATTTGCATACCATACAAATTCTGACTGAAAGTTTAGATAAGTTAGATGGTAGCCCTCGCTCGAGTTAGCATTAAAAAACCGAACCATCAGTTTTGATTTTTAGGTTTTGATTTCTCTGTTTCTTTGCGGTTTAGGTTCGATTTTTTTGGTTTGCACACCCTTATTATTAAACACGCATAATGTTTAAAATATAATATCAATAGTTAAATTTAAACGACATCAACCTCAACACCGTATATAACTAATAATTTGTAAAAAACTTGTTTGTGATGTTTTTTTGCGAGACATATATAAGTGTATTATTAAAAGATGTTTTTCTAAACCAATATATATTTGGGTAATTACATTGTTCGTTCCTAAACTGAGGCCGATTGCGAATTCAGTCCTTAGATAACGGGGGTTGATGTCGTTAATCCTTAGAGTCGATTTTTGTTGCTCGTTTGGTCCCTCGGGCCCTGTTATACGTAACTGGCGTTACTTTGGCTCTTATTTAACTTTTTGACCATGGGCATTTTAGTATTTTTAAAATTTTCATTTTTTCACCGTTGGTCCCTGATTCAAAAATCCCAATGGGTACTTTTATTGTTGGGTTTTTTGTCATTTTTCACTTGCACCATTGGTCCCTGAATTGTTTTTGTGTATTATAAATGATGGTTTCCAAGGAAAACACACAAATTAGAAAATGGTTCATTGTTCGTGTGGTTTGCAAGCCGTGATCAGAACATCATGGACTAATCAGAATCCTGGTCCCGAGCGGATTCTATGATTGACCTAGACATTTGTAAGTACGATCGGTTCAAAAAATATGTAACAAGTCATTTTGTTTGTTTATTTACACATCCTTTTTTTATTGCCAACCTGTATCAACATCCTTGTTATGGTTGAAGAAAAGCGACTGAAGTTGATGAAATATCTCATCATCAACTCGTTATGTTTGGGTTTTATGTTTACTGTACAATGTGAAGCTTTATGGCAGCTTTAGTATTTATGTTTACTGTACAATGAGAAGCTTTAGGGTATTATCTTATTTTGGTGGAAATGAGCTGCGACATACAAATTAGAATTTCAGGGTATACATGTCATATTATCTAATGGTTATGGTATTGTAGATGTATGTGGTTTTGTGTTGACTGATGGAATGAATAGATTCTGTTGTTAATCATATTGTTGTGGATGAATGTGCTAATTTGTTTCACTAATAAAGTCAAACATTTAGTGTATTGTTGTCTGACTTATAAAGTCTACAAGAGTATATGTTAGATTGAATTGGGTTCACTGGTATTAATCTGCAAAAGTCCAAATAATCTGTATAACAATTTGGCACCAAAAACATAAAACCTAAAACTAACGAGAAATTAATTCATCCATTACAAGAACAACAACTGATCTTGGATAATTCATACCACTGATATAGACAAAAACAACAAAATAAAACCCAACTAATTAATTCATAACAAACATAAACAATCACTACCAACACAAGAACTATCATAGTTTACTTCAAAAGAAAGATTCTTTTGTACTTTTCTTCATTCTCCATGAGTTTAAAAGAAACCCGCATTTGACCTTTCAAAACAGCAAATCAAAACTGAAATTACTGTGCAAGTTATTTTTCTTAGGCTTCTAACTTTCATTTTCTATTCTTCACTTGAGATGGATTAGAGAAAGCAGATGCATCTCTAACAAATGTCACTGTACCATTATCTCTAACTCTGGAACAAACCAATTCCAAGTCTCTACACTGCTTGATTCCTGTTTTCTGAAAATAAGAAAATTTATAATTAGCTAATAAAATAAGATCTAGAAAAATGAAACAACTTACATATTTGTTACGGAAAACACCAAATCGTCTAGCAGGGTTTGAACAGGTCCAAGAGGTGAGTGTCATCAATGGAAGCCGACATTTACACTGTGTTGGAGGGATGGAAGAAGATGGAGACATTCTTGAAATGGTGTTCTAATTTTGACTTTGTTTGTGTTTTTGTTTAGTCAAAAGACGTATATGCTTTATGATCATTGGTAATAGTTTTAAGTGGTTTTGTTAGTGTTTTTATAACTTACACCGTTGGTCCCTCAATGCGTTTTATTGATTTTTTATTTCCTGTCAAATACACACTAATCTTCTACACATTACTTACACTCTTGGTCCTTGAAATTATTAAATGTTGCATTGTCACACTTTAGCCGCGTTTTACATTTATCTTCCCAATGTAATAATTGCGTTTTCGACCATTCGATTGTGTAGTCGATTCATCTGTATATATTCACTTATATTTAAATCTACTTCGTATATCGTTCTTCAAATCCAAAAAACACACATACATACCTTAGCTTCGTATACCCTTTCACTATCCTAAAACCCACCTTTTTTATGGCTGCTACTTGTGGTTTTGTTCATCTAGAGGAACTCGAGGTTTTAGCAAATTCCACCAAGTTTCAAGATCAATTGCTTGTTTATTTTGACAGCGAGACGCAAAGGGAATCTCAGTTAGCCAATGAACTTTCCATTTTAATGATGCAGTTGCTTAAAGTGTAAATGAAAGGCGGTTATTTATAGAAGAGCTTGAACATTTAAGGGGAAATTAGTAGCGTGGCGTATAAGACGAGGGAGAAACTTAAGAGTCTTCAGAAGGATGATTTGATTAAGGTGATGGAGCTGAGGAAGATAGTTTTACAATTACGCCGTCAAGTCCATATAGAGGTTGATTTTTATCATACTCTATGAATGGGAGATGGTCGGGTAGTGGGGTGGTTTTTTTTGGGTTTTGGGTGATATATTTTTCACATTTTTGTATTTTGTGTTTGTTAATGAAGGTATAATTGCAAGTTAGGTTTGTTTATCATTGAATCATTTCAGTATAATGTATGGTTAAGATGACATGCATTCTTGGTATTGTATTTTTTTGAGTAAATTACACTATTCATCCCTAAAGTGAGCCCCTCGTTCACTTGTTTTGTCTCAACCAAAGACCCTTTGTAATTTTTCCAACGGTGTTTGACCACTACTATGTTTGACCAACGTTGTTACCTTCGAGACAAAATGTTAGGAATCGAGAAAAGACTCGGTCACTGCCAAATATATAGTTCTTAGCTCGTAGTTAACCGTTTAATTATATATGTAAAAGAAACGGGCCGGCCCATGAATACTCCATGGGTCACACACCCCAACCCACCATGTAAGAGTATAAATACCCTCTCCACACATGGAGAGGGTGTTGGTTTTCATTTATTTTATGCTATTACTTTACTTTCTCTCACTAGAAAACCTTCCAATCTATTTCTTTATTTCTAGCGGTTTGGTTTGTTTTTGTAGCGATTTGGCACATTGGTTAGCAGTTTGGCTGATATAATTAGCGGTTTGAACCTTGCAGTTAGCGATTTGGCTACTTGCTGTTAGCGGTTTGATCCTATGATTTAGCGATTTGGCTAACTAAGTCCAGCGATTTGGCAAGCTTCCTTTAGCGATTTGGTTATCAAAGTCCAGCGATTTGGTAGAACATGAACTAGCGGTTTGAATATTTCTCTTTAGCGATTTGACAGGCTCACTTAGCGGTTTGAACTTATTCTTTTGGCGGTTTGATAGCACAATCATCTAGTGATTTGAGAACATTATTCTAGCGGTTTGAGTTCAATCTTTCAGCGATTTGACTCAATAAATTCTGCAGTTTGCCTTTATTTCTTCTAGCGATTTGACTACTCTTCCAGCGGTTTGATCCACAAAATTTGTGAACTCAAAACAAACCTAAATCACTTAAACTGTAATAACCAAAACACAAAACAAAAACAATTAAAACAACATCACAACTACACAATAATCACTATATCATTGAAACGATCTTTAATATCATTTCACATAACAGTCATTTCAAGATGTCTACGATGGCAGAAAATGTTATTGCAGCAGGGGCTGATAACCGTCCTCCTATGCTCGAAAAGAGTTAATACAACTCCTGTCAGAGTCGTATGAAACTCTATATACGATGTAAGGTACATGGTAAAGACCTTCTTGACTCAGTTCTCAATGGTCCATTCAAGTATGGAACGGTAGTACTACCCGACACTTTAACTACTCAAATCACAAGACCAAGAACTGATAACGCCCAAATTATACATGTTTCTATGGCGTTATTTATGTGTATTTTATCATTTCTCGTGAACTTTTGGTACTTAATTAAGCTTGAATTGCTTATAGGTTCACTTGAAGACTCTAGAGACCCAAGCTCATGAATCTATACATTTTGGGAGACGAATACAAGAAAAGAAAAGATTTCTAGCCAAAGATTAAGAAGTCTGCCGCACTTGCTACATTGTGCGTCGCACTTTCCTGTGAAGCCAAAACACAGCTGCACTTATAATATTGTGCGCCGCACATTCTCCTAAAGTTTGAAGAATTAAAGTCTAATAAATGCTCCTACATTAACTCCTCAGAACCGTCGTACTTCTTTGAAAGTTCGCCGCACTTCCAGTAAAAGTCATTAAATGTAATCGCATTAACTCTCAAAGTTTGCCACACTTTTTCCTAAGTGCGCTACACTTTGCACCCAATCTTGCCTATAAATAGAGGACGAATTTGCATCCTCAAATCATCCTATTCTCTCCATTCTCTCTTCATCAATCATCTCTCACACACACATATTTCCCTCCTTTTACCAAAAACACCAAGAAACACCTTCTAAGTTGAAGAGAAAGATCTAACGATCAAGAACGAAGACGGTTTCCTAATTAGTTATTGAAATAATGGAAGATTGTGTAAAATCTACTTTTTTTTATGAACTCCTTAGCCATGAGAGGCTAATCTCTCAGGCTCCTCGGATGAAGTTACGATGAATGGAGAATAAGTGCTGGTATGATTTTTGATCGTTTTAATCATAAGCTTATGTTGCAAACTCTGTTAAATCTATCTTATTCCCATTTTTCTTATCAACTTAGATAAATTATCATATCGTCTAAACAGACGCGGGAGTGAGGGAGGGCGGAGTGGGGATCTATGAGGTTTTAAAAAAGATTTGTCTATGGTCCTTATTACCTCTGTTTTGTGCTGCGGGACGGGCCGAGGCGGCGACTTTCGTAATTGATAAATCTCTCTCTCTCTAGTCCTCTCAGATATAATAATAACTGGATTATTTGAGTGACACATTTGGTCTAGTTAACTAAATATAAGTCTTAAGTTAATCAAGTTAATTTGTAAAACCGTTTTCTGACGAGAAATCATTTTTATAAATTAAAGTCCCATCTTCAAGGTCAAATCATCCAACACTTATAAATTATTCTTAACTATCCGAGTAGTCATGTTTATTCTTTGATAAAACTAAAGTTATTTTCAATATTGTTAAATTCTATTTTTCTTTCTGATTATTCGAGCACTACTCTAATCCCTGTTGACGACCTGGTCTTACCTAAAAAGATTATACTACATACGTGGATTATACTTTTACCCGTGTGTTTCCATATAATTATCCGTATTTTTTAGTCTTATAAATTTAAAGCTTTTGAAATACATCAAAGTTTTTGGCGCTGCTGCCAGGGATTTCTTAGATGTTCTGTAGTCAAACTCTGGAAAATCTCTTTAACTCCCCCTCTTTTTCAAATCACCGTATAGTTTTCTAGCAAACTGACCCGAACAAATTCTCCTTTGGATGCATACACGTGCTTCCATTTTTGAACTTGTTGAACCATTACTTAAACCTGAACGTACTCTGAATCGAAGACGTCGTCGACGAAACACAGGAGTTCCATTCGATCAAAGAAACAATCCACCTAAAAACCCAAGAATTTTCTATCCGCTAATTCTCAACATCAACCACTTCTGTTACTTTCTAGTTACTTTTGAAAACCTTTAACCAATGGATGATGAACCCATATGGGCTGCTGACCATGTTGTCGCTCTGACTCCTGGTTTTGCAATCACTATTCCTGAAACTGCTAACGAATTTTCTATCAAAGGTAACCACTTGACTCTTGTCAAAGGAAACCAATTTGATAGAAGAACCAAAACTGATCCTTATAAACACATTTACGAATTCCTCAGAATCTGCGATATGTTTAAATACAGAGATACTAAAAATGAATTCGTTCGCCTAATGATGTTTCCCTAGTCAATCACTGAACTGGAGATGTCAAAACATGGCTGGATGAACTCAACGAAGGAACTATAGAAACATGGGATGAACTTCGAACCGCTTTCATTAGCCGATTCTTTCCCCTAGCTCTTTTCGACCGACTCCTCGGAGAAATCCGAGCTTTCTCTCAACACGAGAACGAATCTCTAATCGACGCTTGGCTTCGTATGAAGGAAATGCTCCGAAACTGTCATGGTCACAATCTGTTTAAAGGCAACATTATCAAAATCTTCTATCATGGTTTAAGCGAAATAACCCAAGAAGTTCTAAATGCCACATCTGGTGGTATTTTCCTCTATAAAACACCAAATCAAGCTTATCAGCTTTTGGAAGACAAGGTCTTACTAAAGCTCGACTGGGCTAAAAACCAAAAATCCAAACCATCTCTTAAGAAAACCATTGCTTTTGTTGATGAAGGTAGCAGTAATTCCAATACTGACAAAATTATGGCCCGAATAGATGTCATGACCCTGAAAATGGATGCTCAGTATAAAGAACTCCAAAACCATGCTAAAAAAATAAAACCTGATCTTGATGAGGATGATATACCTATGTCCTGAGAAGAAGAAGCCAAATTCATGCAAACTTTTCGTAAGACTCGTTTTTACAATGATTACCGCGACCAAGACTCAAATCGCGATAATTGGCGTTCAAACGAACGAAGTAGTTACAATCGAGACAACTACAGATCCAATACTAATGATAAACCATACGATCTTCCAAAACAATTCAATGATTTCATGAAATCTCAGCAATCGACCAACGCTTTCGTCAGAAGAAAACCTTTTCATGGACCTTGTTTTAAAACACAACCGAAAACCGTTGCCAAAAATAAGTCAAGCGGTGCTTAAATCCAAAACCTGAAACCAAGTTTGACAGACTTGCTAACAAGCAATCTGGTTGACCTTTTGGATCTCTTCCCAGTAACACTTAACCAAACCCAAAAGGACACAATTCCAAAGTCTACCAACCACCACAATCTCACAATGAGCATGTGAATGCCGTATTCACAAGAAGTGGTAAATCCGAACGCGCCCTACAAGCAACCAGTGAACTCAAATGATCAACAAACTAATCCTGAAAACCCTATCAATTTTGACAATAGCGATGAAGAAGACGAAGAACCTACACCACAACTGAAAATTCAAAATCCAAAACCAGTCAAGGAAACTACATTACCCAAACCATACAAACCAAAAATCCCGTATCCTCAACGTCTAAGGAAAGAAAAAATGGAATCACATATGGGAAAATTCTCTGACGTAATCCTTGCAGTTTCTGAATATCAATGTACCTCTCATCAAATGTCTTGGCCGGAATGCCTCATTATGGAAAAATTTCTCAAGGAACTCCATAAGCAACAACCATAAAATCGAACAAATTTCTACAAAATTCTACCTAGCTTTCTAAGTGACTGAAAGTTCCGCAATGATCCAAAAACAAAGTTTCTACTAGAACTCGGAGACCCCGGAAGTTTTCTTATTCCATGTAATTTCAACAAAACTTTCTTCTGCAATGCCTTAGCCTACCTTGGTGCTAGCATTAACCTTATTCCATATTCACTATATGCCAAATTATCTCTCAAAAATCATAAACCTACTAAAATGAGTGTAAGATTAGCCGACAGATCATTCCAATACCCTGTTGGAATAGCTAAAAATATGCTCGTTGAAGTTGGTAAATTCACCTTTCCTGTTGATTTCATTATTCTCGAAATGGAAGAAGATAGTAAAGTTCCACTTATTTTGGGATGACCCTTTCTTCACACTGCTGATGCAGTAATTCAAGTTAAACAGAAACAACTCAACCTTGGAGTTGGAACTGAACGAATGATTTTCAATATCGATTTTGCAATGAAACACTCCTATTCAAAAGATGATACATGTTTTAGTATCGATGTCATTGATGAAATCTTAGAAGAAGATTTTGACGCTCTTCTAAATGAAGGTAGTAAAATTCTGCATTCCATTGAAGGAATCCTTCTCGAAGAAGAAATCATTGCTGAATTTGATAAATTCATAGCAATGACTGCCGATGAAAACTCTAACTCTGAATCCTATACCGAAGATCCTCCATTCAAAAAAATCACCATCAATACTGATTATAAGATCAAAACATCTCTCGAAGAACCTCCTACGAATCTCAAACTTAAACCCCAACTTGATAATCTGGAATATGTATTCCTGGAAGAACCCTATTTTCATCCTGTTATCATATCATCTCAGCTATCCAAAGAAAAGAAAAACAAACTCATATCTGTCCTTAAAAAGCACAAGCAAGCCTTTGCTTGGAAAAAAACAGATATTCTTGGTATTTGCCCATCATTTTGCAAACATAAGATACAACTTCTAGATGATAAGAAACTCATTGTCCAAAAACAAAGAAGGTTAAATCTGAACATGCAGGAAGTTGTCAAAAAAGAAATCGTGAAACTGTTGGATACCGGCATAATTTATCCAAATGCCGATAGTCCTTGGGTTAGTCATATCCACTGTGTACCAAAGAAAGGTGGTATTACAGTTGTCACTAATGAAAATGATGAACTTGTTCCAACCCATAATAACCATTACAGCTGGCGAGTTAATGCATCAATTATCGGTAAAACTTCCAATGAAGCAAACTGCAAAAGCTCATTTTCCTTTACCATTTATGGAACAAATGCTAGAAAAGACTACGTAGGAAAAAAAATATTTCTGTTTCCTGGATGGTATATTTTGGGGTATTTTCAAATTCTATCGATCAATGAATCAAGAAAAAACAACATTCACTGTGTCCTTATTGGGCACATAAACGCTATAGGCGAATGCCTTTCGGGCTATGTAATGCCACATTTCAAAGGTGTATGTTGGCAATCTTTCACGATATGATCGAAGAATCAGTCGAAATATTCATGGATGATTTCTCTGCTTTGGAAATTCTTTCAACACATGCCTAAACAACCTTGATAAAATGCTCTAATGTTGTAAAGACGCTTATCTCGTCCTAAATTGGGAAAAATGTCATTTGATGGTCAAAGAAGGAATTGTGCCCGGACACAAGGTGTCTAGTGCAGGACTTGAAGTCGACAAAGCAAAAATCAATGTGATCTCAAAACTTCCACCCCCTACTAATATAAAAGGTGTTAGAAGCTTTCTTGGACATGCCGGTTTTTACCGATGTTTCATTAAAGACTTCTCGAAAATTGCTCGACCTATAACTAAACTGCTCGAAAAAGATACTCCATTTGAATTCAACGATGAATGTCAAAAAGCTTTTTAATCATTTAAAGAGAAACTCACATGTGCTCCTGTGATCGTAAGCCCAAACTGGAATCTTCTGTTTGAACTTATGTGTGATGCAAGTGATTTCGCTGTAGGTGCCGTCTTAGGTCAGCAAGATGGTAAAAACTTTCACCCGATCTACTTCGCAAGCAAAACCCTTAATTCCGCTCAACAAAAAACAACTCGTAAACCTAAAAAGAACTTATGGAAATATTTTTTTGCATTTGACAAGCAATTCAGAATCCTATCGTATTCTATTTCAAAACTATTATTCATACCGATCATTCAGCTCTAAGGCACTTATTTAAAAAGCAAGATGCTAAACCACGCCTTATTCG
Source organism: Tanacetum coccineum (assembly GCA_026074375.1). Lineage (NCBI taxonomy): Eukaryota > Viridiplantae > Streptophyta > Magnoliopsida > Asterales > Asteraceae > Tanacetum > Tanacetum coccineum. Next base: position 17,348 of record BQNB010041190.1, read on the forward strand.
ATGGATCTTACTTCTACACGGGGGGGGGGGGGAGAATCGACATAGAAATCAAAGATAGAAAAGGTACCGAAAATGTTGCAGCCGATCACTTATCCCGACTTGAAAACAATGAGACAAGCGATGATAGTGAAGTCAATGATAACTTTCCCAGCGAAACTCTTATGGAAATCAACACCAAAGAAGAACCGTGGTTCGCAGACTTTACAAACTACCTAGTCGGTAATATTATACCAAAAGGGATGACATATCAACAAAAGAATAAATTTTTCTCTGACCTCAAACACTACTTTTGGGAGGAACCTTACCTTTTCAAAGTATGTTCTGATGGTATGATCAGACGTTGTATATCTGGACCAGAAACCCGACCCATTTTAGATAAATGTCACCACGGGCCAACAGGTGGACATTATGGACCCAACATAACTGCTAAAAAAGTTCTTAATTCAGGATTTTACTGGCCAACATCACAAAGATCTCATAATCTAGTTTGCTTATGTGAAGCATGCCAAAAGACCAGAAATATATCAAAACGTGATAAGATGCCCTTGAGCAACATTCAAGTATGTGAAATTTTTAACATATGGGGTATCGACTTTATGGGATCATTCCCGAAATCATATAAGTTTGAATAAAACCTAGTCCGCCGAAGATTACGTATCTAAATGGCCCGAAGCCTCAAGCTTACAACAATGACGCCCGAGTAGTAATCACCTTTCTGAAGAACCTATTTTACCGTTTCGGAATGCCCAAAGCTTTAATCAGCGACCGAGGTACCCAATTCTGTAACAAAATAATGGAAAAAAACCATGAAAAGATATGGAGTTAACCACCATTTCTCTACATCTTATCACCCTCAAACTAGTGGTCAAGTTAAAAACACGAACAGGGCTCTTAAAAGAATTCTTAAAAAAACTGTTAAAGACAATCCTGCTATTTGGTCAAGAAAACTTGATGATGCTCTGTGGGCTTTTCGTACAGCCTACAAAACACCTACCGGTACCACACCATACAAACTAATATATGGAAAGAATTGCCATTTACCATTTGAAATTGAACATCGAGGCTTACTAAGGACACTGAAGAAATTCAATAACCACAATTTAATCACTGCTAGTGAGAAAAGAATGTTCCAATTGCACGAGTTAGACGAACTTAGATACCAAGCATATAAAAACTCTCGTCTATACAAGGAAAGAACCAAAGTCTGGCATGACAGAAAATTACGAATAAGAAAGGAATTCAAGAAAGGAAATAAAGTCCTACTTTTTCACTCAAAGTACAAATTTAAACAACCGAAACTTAGATCTCGATGGTTGGTACCTTATGTAGTGGCAACATTCTAGAAGGGGGGAACGGCCGAATCGATATGTTGAACTTTATGGAAAAAGATTGGAAAAAACGAACATAGTCAATGGTCCAGGCGGAGGGCGCTCAAACTATATCTACGAAGAGAGGGCGAAATGACCCAAGGGAAGCAGTCACTCCCTTTTTCCCAAACTAATGACCCCCGAAATATGAGTCTAGCTAACGACTCTCTTAAAAAATTAAGCGCTTCTCGAGAGGTAACCTGTGCTTTCACTTAAGTGTGGAGGAGTTCCTCCTCCATTCCTCTACTAATATACTTTTATCTAAAAAAAATCAACAAAAATATTTTCTCTTTATGTGATTTTGTTTACTCTTAAGCAAGTACTCTAGCTTAAAAGATGTGGAAAATTACGTCGTATGCTCAAGATTAGCTTACAACTATGCATTTTACTATGCCCCGGGAAGTATCGTTTTCCTTTAATTTTCCCTATTTTATCTCTATTATCAGTTATCACATTGAGGGCAATGTTCAACTTAAGTGTGGAGGGGAGCCAAATAGGAAAAATTAATCATATCCCTCTATGTTTGCTCTATTAAAATTTTTCTAGCTAATATTTTATTATATGTTTTGAAATTAAAAAATGCTCTTAGTAAGGCAAGTCTAACCGGATTGACATTATAGCTAGCACACCCCAGTCCACTAAATTGTGAGAAATCTAAGCCTTAAAAATATTCGGGTATCCACCTTTGGTACCTAAGATAATTGACGCCTTTAGCTTGTTCGAGTTAAGGTTTGATTGCAGTCATATGTGTCTATTCCGTCGTTACGGATGTATACGTATGGTCTTTGTCACCTTTTCTGGAACATTGGTATTGGTTGAAAATTATTTTTAAAGAGCGGTAGTAGCTACTAAAACTTTAACTTTGAGCATAATCAACCCAAAATTTTTTTCATTTACTAGACCGAAGCCTATCACATGAAATGTATCTCGCAAGTTCTTATTCTCGCAAGCGATCCTTTTAATACTATGTTGCTGAAATATCTGAAAGTTGAATGAAGAAAGTCCTGTGCTAAGCCTGTTGCAAAAAAAAAAATTCTATATGAGTTGTAATAGTTCATAAGAAATAAAGGCTTATGTTCGGCCATGTAGATTGGATCCTCTCTATTACCAAGTTCACCCTTCGGATCAGTTATGTGTTAAGTACAAGCCTAAAGATAGCTGTCTAATAGTCTGGGCAATATGAAGTGTTCTTCACAAAAACAATATTTAACCCCTAATCTGAGTGGCTGAGTGAATATTAAAATCAAACACAATCCCTATGTGAGGTGCATGTATATTCTATGCCCTGAAAAGTCTCTACTCCTAATATGCAAACTCTCTTAAAAATTCAAATTTTCTCCACGTCACAACAAATGATTTTATTTTTTCGCTTCCATTGCTTGAGGGCAAGCAATAAGCTAAGTGTGGAGGGATTTGATAACGCCTAAATTTTACATGTTTCTATGGTGTTATTTATGTGTAATATTACATTCTCGTGAACTTTTGGTATTTCTAAATTAAATTGAATTTCTTAAAGGTTCACTTTTGAAGACTCTAGAGACCCAAGCTCCATTGAACCTTTGCTATGATCCCTTTGAAATGAACTTTGATATGACTTTGCTTTGAACCCTTCAGTTTGAGAACCAAGCCACTATTTGTTTCCTAGCCATGAAGGTAACATGGCCGTGTCATTGATGCACCTTTGGCATGACTCATGTGTGAGTGAGTGATTTCTCACGCCGTCCCCCATTTGATATTATATGCGCATTATGAAGATTATTATTTGTTTAAGGGGCGTATGGATGCATCCTAGATTTGTTTTGTATTCGATGGATTATGACATTATGATATATGTATATTTGGTGACTGATGTTTGGGTGCATTCCACGTCTTTCACAATTTTGGAGCTCGCGACTCCATGGTTACTATGATATGATTTGTTTGGGCTTGGTGATTGAACTTAATTTGATTCTCTGATTCATCTTACCTTACACTATGAATTGACTTCTGATTTGTCTTACCTTATATTTGTATTCCTTTGATCATGTCTTGTGATATCCTTTGTACCTTATCGTATCCTTTGATTTTTCTGTTATCTTTTGCGTTCGATTATATATATCTGTTCACTGGGCTTTGTAAGCTCAGCCGCACTTTCTTTTCCTGCGGCAGGTATCTAAGCTAGGAGCTGGGGTTGCTTTCGGGATATGAGTGCTGAGTGTGGACTTACCCTAGAGATCTTAGTTTTGATATATGATTTGTTACTTTTCGAGACCTTCGTTATTTCGGTTATTTCGTTTGGATATGTCTGTCTTTTAAGACTTATGTACCTTAAGTCATGTTGACTTATTTTTCCTTTGGTTATTTATTTGAGACTTCCGCTGTTTATGCTTGTGTTATGATTATGTATGCCTTTGATGTCACACCATATTTGTAATACTTCTACCCTTTAGGGTCGGGGCGTTACACACATTTGGTCTAGTTAACTAAATATAAGTCTTAAGTTAATCAAGTTAATTTGTAAAACATTTTCTGACGAGAAATCATTTTTATAAATTAAAGTCCCATCTTCAAGGTCAAATCATTTCCAACACTTATAAATTATTCTTAACTATCCGAGTAGTCATCTTTATTATCATTTATAAAACTAAAGTTATTTTCAAAATTGTTAAAGTCCATTTTCTTTTTGATTATTCGAACACTACTCTAATCCCTGTGGACCACCTGGTCTTACCTAAAAAGATTATACTGCATACGTGGGTTATACTTTTACCCGTGTGTTTCCATATAATTGTCTGGTATTTTCAGTCTTATAAATTTAAAGCTTTTGAAACACATCAAAGTTTTTGGCGCCGCTGCCGGGGATTTCTTAGCTGTTCTGTAGTCAAACTCTAGAAAATCTCTTTAACTCCCCCTCTTTTTCAAATCGCCGTACAGTTTTCTGGCAAACTGACCCGAACAAATTATCCTTTGGATGCATACACGTGCTTCCAATTCTGAACTTGTTAAACCATTACTTGAACATGAACGCACTCTGAATCGAAGACGTCGTCGACGAAACAGAAGAGTTCCATTCGATCAAAGAAACAATCCACCTAAAAACCCGAGAATTGTCTATCCGCCAATTCTCGACATCAACCACTTCCATCACTTTCTAGTTACTCTTGAAAACCTTTACCCAATGGATGATGAACCCATGTGGGCTGCTGACCATGTTGTCGCTCCGACTCCTAGTTCTGCAATTACTATTCCTGAAACTGCTAACGAATTTGCTATCAAATGTAACCACTTGACTCTTGTCAAAGGAAACCAATTTTATGGAAGAACCAAAACCGATCCTCATAAACACATTCACGAATTCCTCGGAATCTGCAATATGTTTAAATACAGAGATACTAAAAATAAAGTCGTTCGCCTAATGATGTTTCCCCTATCACTCATTGGAGAAGCAAAAACATGGCTGGACGAACTCAACGAAGGAACTATAGAAACATGGGATGAACTTCGAACCGCTTTCATTAGCCGTTTCTTTCCCCCGGCTCTTTTCGACCGACTCCTCGAAGAAATTCGAGCTTTCTCTCAACACGAGAACAAATCTCTAACCGACGCTTGGCTTCGTAAGAAGGAAATGCTCCGAAACTGTCATGGTCACAATCTGTCTAAAGGCAACATTAAAAAAATCTTCTATCATGGTCTAAGCAAAATAACCCAAGAAGTTCTAAATGCCGCAGCTGGTGGTATTTTCCTCTATAAAACACCAAATCAACCTTATCAGCTTTTGGAAGACAAGGTCTTACTAAAGCTCGACTGGGCTAAAAATCAAAAAACCAAACCATCTCTTAAAAAAACCGTTGCTTTCGCCGATGAAGGTAGCAGCAATTCCAATACTAACAAAATTATGGCCCTAATGGATGCCATGACCCTAAAAATGGATGCTCGGTATAAAGAACTCCAAAACCATGCTAAAAAAACAAAACCCGATCTTGATGAAGATGATATACCTATGTCCCGAGAAGAAGAAGCCAAATTCATGCAAACTTTTCGTAAGATACAATGATTACCGCGACCGAGACTCGAATCGCGATAATTGACGTTCAAACGAACAAAGTAGTTACAATCGAGACAACTATCGATTCAATACTGATGATAAACCATACGATTTTCAAAAAAAAAATTTCACGATTTTTGAAATTCTCAGCAATAGTACCACTGCGTTCGTCAAAGGAAACGTTCATGGATCTTAAAACTAACTCAAAACCGTTTCGTTATTCGCCAAAAAATCAATAAGCTTTCTATTTATAAAACTTGAAACCAAGTTCGACAGACTTGCTGACAAGCAATCTGGTCGACTTTCTGGATCTCTCCCTAGTAACACTCAACCAAACCCAAAAGGACACAATTCCAAAGTCTACCAACCACCACAATCTCGCAATGAGCATGTGAATGTCGTATTCACAAGAAGTGGTAAATCCTACAACCCACCGGTGAACTCAAATGATCAACAAACTAATCATGAAAACCCTATCAATTTTGCCAATAGCGATGAAGAAGATGAAGGAAACCTAACACCACAAACCAAAAATTCAAAATCCAAAAAACCCAGTCAAGGAAACTTACATTAACCAAAACACATACAAACAAAAAATCCCGTTATCCTCAACGTCTAAGGAAAGAAAAAATGAAGCTCAATATGGAAAATTTCTCGACATAATCCGCGTAGTTCGAATCAATGTACCTCTCATCGATGTCTTGGCCTCGGAATGCCTAATTATGGAAAATTTCTCAAGGAACTCATAAGCAACAAACATAAAATCGAACAAATTTATGTCGCTTTCTTAAGTGACGAAAGTTCAGCAATGATCCAAACAAAGTTCCACCTAAACTCGGAGACCCTGAAAGTTTTCTTATTCCATGTAATTCCAACAAAACTTTCTCCTGCAATGCCTTAGCCGACCTTCGGTGCTTAGCATTACCCCTTTATGCTCATATTCGCTATATTGCCAAATTATCATCGAATAAAATCTTAAACCTACTAAAATGAGCGATTAAGAATAATAGCCGACAAATAATTCATATATGTTGGAATAGTTGGAAAATATGCTCGTTGAAGTTGGTAAATTCATCTTTCTTGCTGATTTCGTTAGCTATTAGAAATGGAAGAAGATAGTAAAGTTCCACTTATTTTGGGACGACCCTTTCTTCATTAATGCTGACGCAGTAATTCGAGTTAAACAGAAACAACTACCTTGGGTTGGACTGAACGAAAGATTTTTCAATATTCGAGTTCTGCAATGAAACACTCCTATTCAAATGATGATACCTGTTTTAGTATCGATGTCATCAATGAAATCTTAGAAGAAGATTTCGACGCTCTTCTAAATGAAGGTAGAAAAAATTCTGCATTCTATTGAAGGAACCCTTCTCTAAGAAGAAATATTTGCTGAATTTGATGGATTCATGGAAATGACTGCCGATGAAAACTCTGACTCTGAATCCGATACCGAAGATTCGCCTTTCACGAAAAAAATCGCCATTCAATATGGATTATAAGTTCAAAACATCTCTCGAAGAACCCCCTAAGGAATCTCGAAACTAAACCCCTTCCTGATAATTTGGAATATGTTATTCCTGGATAGATCCATCCTTTTCTTCCTGTTATCGATATCATCTCAGCTATCCAAGAAAGAATAACAAATTCATATCTGTCCTTAAAAAAGCACAAGCAAGCCTTTGCTTGGAAAACAATAGATATTCCTGGTATTTGCCATATTTTGCAAACACAAGATACAACTTCTGATGATAAGAAATACCGTTGTCAAAAACAAAGAAGGTTAAATCCGGTACTGCTTGAAGTGTCAAAAATGATAGAAACTCGTGAAACTCTTGGATACTGGCATTAATTTATCCAATTGTCTGATAGTCTAGGTTAGTATATTCCATTGTGTACAAAAAGAAAGGTGGTAATACAGTTGTCACCAACAAAATGATGACTTTTCCAACCAGATCACATTTCGGGTTGGCGAGTATTGGGCATCGATTTATGTAAATCAATGAAGCAATCCGCAAAAGATCATTTCCTTTAACTATTTATGGATCAAATGCTAGAAAGACTCGCAGGAAATAAATATTTTTGTTTCCTCGATGGTTTTTCTGGGTATTTTCAAATTCCTATCGATCCTAATGATCAAGAAAAAATAACATTCACGTGTCCTTTCGGCACATACGCTTATAGGAGATGCCTTTTAGTATGTAATGCTACTACCACATATCAAAGTGTATGTTTGGCAGTCTTTCCGATATGGGATCGAAGAAGTATATCACGTCAAATGTATTCATGGACGATTTCTCCGTCTTTGGAAACTCTTTCAGCACATGCCTAAACAACCTTGATAAAATGCTCTAATGTTGTAAAGATGCTCATCTCGTCCTAAACTAGGAAAAATGTCATTTCATGGTCAAAGAAGGAATTATGCTCGGACACAAGGTGTCTAGTGCAGGACTTGAAGTAGACAAAGCAAAAATCGATGTGATTCAAACTTCCACCCCCACTATATCAAGGTCGTTAGGAGCTTTTCTTGGACATGCGGTTTTTACCGAGGTTTTCATTAAAGACTTCTCCGAAAATTGCTCGCACTATAACTTAACTGCATCGAGAGAAAAAGTTACTCATTTGAATTCGACGCATGAATTTCAAAACAAGCCTTTTGAATCATTGAAAGAGAAACTCACATGTGCTCCTGTGATCGTAAGCCCGAACTGGAATCTTCCGTTTGAACTTATGTGTGATGCAAGTGATTTCGCTGTAGGAGCCATCTTAGGTCAAAAAGATGGTAAAAACTTTCACCCGGTCTACTTCGCAAGCAAAACCCTTAATCCGCTCAACAAAAATACATCGTAACCGAAAAAGAATTTATGGCTGTAGTTTTTGCATTTGACAAATTCAGATCCTACCTTATTCTTTTAAAAACTATTGTTCATACCGATCATTCAGCTCTAAGGCACTTATTTAAAAAGCAAGATGGTTTAAAAACCACGGCCTATTCGAATTGGATCTTACTTTCACAAGAAATTCAGATAGAAATCAGAAGATAGAAAAAAAGGTACCGAAATGTTGCAGCCGATCCACTTATTCCTGACTTGGAAAATGAGACAAGCGATGATGATAGTGAAGTCTGATGATAACTTTTCCCGAGAGAATAAACTCTTATGGAAATCAACACCAAAGACGGAACTGTGGTTCGCAAGACTTTGCAAATACTAGTCGGTAATATTATACCAAAAGGGATGACATATCAACAAAAGAATAAATTTTTCTCTGACCTCAAACACTACTTTTGGGAGGAACCTTACCTTTTCAAAGTATGTTCTGATGGTATGATCAGACGTTGTATATCTGGACCAGAATAAGAACACGAACCATTTAGATAAAATGTCACACGGACCGACAGGTGGGACATTATGGACCCAATCATAACTGCTAAAAAGTCTTTGATTTAGGATTTTACTGGCCAACAATCATCAAAAAAGCTGATACTCTAGTTTGCTTATGTGAATGATGCCAATAAGGAACCAGAAATATATTCATAACGTGAGAGGATGCCCTTTGAAACAACATTTCAAGTATGTGTAAATTTTCGACCTTTTGGGGTTCGACGTTTATGGGGACCGCTTCCCGAATTCATTAAGTTTAAATTACATTCTAAGTCGTCATAGATTACGTATTCTAAATTGGCCGAAGCTCACGCTTTACCAACCATATAGACACCCGGTAGTAATCAACTTTTTGAAGAGTAATATTTGCCATTTACGGAATGCACTATGCCTTCTAATCATGCGTTCGAGGTACTCACTTCTGTAACAAAATAATGGAAAAAACCATGAAAAGATATGGAGTTAACCACCGTTTCTCTACATCTTATCACCCTCAAACTTAGTGGTTCAAGTGAAAACTACGTACATGGCTCTTAAAAGAATTCTTGAAAAAAAATACTATTAAAGATAATCCTGTAGTTGGTCATAGAAAAACTTGTTTGATGGCTCTGTGGGCTTTTTCGCACTGACCTACAAAAAACCTACCGTCGTACAAACAACCATTACAACTATTATATGGAAAGAAACTGCCATTTACCATTTGAATTAAAAAACGTACATTTACTGGGCACTAAAGAATTGTAACCCAGATTTAATCGCTGCTGGTGAGAAAAGAATGTTCCAATTGCACGAGTTAGACGAACTTAGATACCAAGCATATGAAAACTCTCGTCTATACAAGGAAAGAACCAAAGTCTGGCATGACAGAAAATTACGAATGAGAAAGGAATTCAAGCAAGGAAATAAAGTCCTACTTTTTCACTCAAAGTACAAGTTTAAACAACCAAAACTTAGATCTCGATGGTTGGGACCCTATGTAGTGAAACATCAATATCCATCCGGATATGTTGAACTTTATGAAAACGATGGAAAGACGTTCATAGTCAATGGTCACCGACTCAAACTATATCACGAAGAAGATAATGACCCAAGGGAAACAGTCACTCCCTTTTTCCTAAACAAATGACCCCCGAAATACGAGTCTAGCTAACGACTCTCTCAAAAACTAAGCGCTTCTCGGGAGGCAACCCATGCTTTCACTTAAGTGTGGAGGAGTTCCTCCTCCATTCCTCTACTAATATCTTTTATCTAAAAAAAATCAACAAAAATATTTTCTCTTTGTGTGCTTTTGTTTACTCTTAAGCAGGTACTCTAGCTTAAAAGATGTGGAAAAACTTCATATGAGTTTATGCTCAAGATTAGCTTACAAGATATGCATTTCTCTATGATGGGAAGTACCGTTGTCCTTTAATTTTCCCTATTTTATCTCTATTAAGTATCACATTGAGGGCAATATCTCAACTTAAGTGTGGAGGGGAGCCAAATAGGAAAAATTAATCATATTCCTCTATGTTTGCTCTATTAAAAATTTTCTAACTAATATTTTATTATATGTTTTGAAATTAAAAAATGCTCTTAGTAAGGCAAATCCAACCGGATTGACATTATAGCTAGCACACCCAGTCCACTAAATTGTGAGAAATCTAAGCCTTAAAAATATTTGGGGTATCCACCTTTGGTACCTAAGATAATTGATGTCTTTAGCTTGTTGTCGAGTTTTAAGGTTTGATTGCAGTCATATAGTGCTCACACCCCGTAAATTCCTCAGATTAGTATTCGACCATTCGGTCGTCTAACCTTAATTTTCTACGTTACGTTTAAAGCTGACAGTTTTACCGAGCGAGCTAACATGCGTTAAAATCTGAGGTAACGTATCGGATGCTGTTCCCGGCATCGGTTATAAATTGATTTAGGCTTAATATGTGTTATTTTATCTTTCCTGAGTGTTTCGTGATTTTTAATCACTTTCGATATTAATTTTAGGGTTTTATTCTTTAAATTGCGTTTTTCGCAGTTTTTGGACCAAACGGAACCCCGGGGAAACTCAAATCTTTTCGTGTAAAACTCAGTTATCAATAAATATACCCTAAGCTTAAAAATTTCGGTTCACCCTCATTATCATACATTGAAGATGATCTAAATCCAAGCCAAACAATCTTTGGTACTTGAAATTAAAATCTCCTTTAAACCTCTAACACATATTTTGAAAAATCTTGCCATTACTAGTGATAGAAATGAGACAATTTTGTATCCTAAGCAACATGCATGCATGCAAAAGGACTCTGAAATAACTTGCTATTACACCATTGACTACAATTTTTGACAAACTAGAAAAGATGTTATGCTTAATGTGAGACAAGATATTAACTTTGAAACCATCATGGTCCTTGTGAGCCATACTCGGCCGAACCCAAGACCAAACACACCTTTGGTGTGTGTTGGTCACTTATGCACCATTTGAACCCTTCAAAACCCTAACTTGATCCTATAAATACCAACACTTATCTCAACTTAGGGTTATAACTCACTTCACTAGCCACAAAATTTTCACACATCTCTCTCCCTCTCCTCCCCTTGCTCACGGCACACCATCACCACCCAAGCACATCCATAAAACTTTGATTTCTAGTAGATCAAGTGTTCAAAGTTCATTCCTAGTTATATCTAAGGTGTTGTGAAGCATTAATTCAAAGATTTTCAAGATTTCAAATTAGGGTTTGCAAGATCTTTTGGGGTTTTTGAAGATCTATAATTCTTGGGTATAGATCTAGTGTTTTTGCTACATATTCTTCTTGATTTGTAAGTTTTACATGATCCTTACTTGGTTTCATCCATTATTTCTATAGATCTATGTTTATTATTAAAGATCCATGTGTTTGTGTTAACTTTTACAAAAGAAATAAAACAACACTTTGCCATCTTTTATAAAATGGAAGTAAACATTGTTGCCACTTTATGTTTATGCCTTATATTATATTCTTGGTGAGATGGAGAGTTGATGAGAGTTGCAACAATAGAGATTAGGGTGGATTAAGGTTTAGTTTTGTTGGTTGGTTATTGGTAAATAAAGATTAGGGCTAGATTAGGCACTAATATGCGAGTTGGGTTGAGTTTTGGTCGTATTTCGGTAAAACAACTTTGCTGTCCCGAATTAGTTTGGTGGTTTTGAACGACTTAAAAATGTTTTCATTAGGCGTAAAAGTAGTTTTCGAAGAGCTTAATTCGAATAGATAATTTTTCATATATCACACTTTAAAATCGGACTTTAAAACGGCAAGTCATGGCAAATGAAAACTCAAAACATATTTTGGCATAATCAATGAATAAAGGGCTGTTGGGAATAGTAAAATGGGTTTCCGGGCACTTTCGGACGATTTTGGGTATTTTAAGTTGCATGAGCGAAACATATAGAAACTGATATTGTAATTTATTAGAACAACTCGAAATGTCAATGAAGGTTATTTTGAGCTGCCAGGCCTTAATAAAAGTAGGATATTAAAAATGGTCGACAGGAAGAAGAAAGGTTGCTATGATAGTAAAGAGGGACCACATTAGGTTTGCAGGTCAATGGTAGACTGTTTACTAACTGGTCACAAAAAGGGGTCACTTTGCTAGCGAGTGCAGGCTCAAGGAACCAAGACAAACTGGAACAAGGATGAACAAGAGGGAATGTGATAGTGACGGAAACCTACTTCTAATGCTTTGGTAGCTCAAGATGGTTTTGGGTATGATTGGAGCTATCAAGCTGATGAACCACCAACCAACTTTGCACTCATGACATATTCTTTTACAAGTTCCAACTCTGAGGTATCTATTAAGTCAGTTTGCTCATCATCTTGTTTGAACAATGTTAAAATGCTTAAAGAACAAAATGAAAAACTGATTAAAGATTTAAGGAAAGCTAGGATAGATGCTGCAGCTTTTCAAACAGGGTTAGAGTCTGTAGAAGCAAGAATCAAAGTTCATAAGAAAAATGAGGTTGTTTATGAAGAAGATATTAAGGTTCTAAAACTTGATATTCTAGTAAGAGATAATGCCATTGCAGAACTTAGAAGAAAACTAGACCCAGCTCAAAAAGAAAAAGATAGAATTCAGTTTACAGTAGAAAATTTTGAGAATTTATCTAATAGCCTAAGTAAACTAATAGACAGTCAAATTGTTGATAAGTGAAAGAAAGGTCTAGGGTATAATGTTGTTCCACCTCCCTATACTAGAAACTTTATGCCCCCAAGACCTGACTTGACATATCCTGATTTGAGTGAGTATGTGAGTGAGACTGTTGTTAGTGAGTCTGTAGCTAGTGAGCCTGTTGTTAAGACTAGTGAAGTTAAGACTAGTGAAGTTGAGACTAGTGAAACTAAGCCTAGTGAGGTAGAGCCTAAGTCTGTTAGTGAACCACTTATTGAAGACTGGGTATCTAATAGTGAGGATGAAGTTGAGTTAAAGCCTAAGATAGAGGAGAAAACAGTTAAAACTAGTTTTGCTAAAATAAAGTTTGTTAAACCTAAAGAGCAAGTAAAATCTCCTAGGAAAACAACTGTTAATCATACTAAGAATCATAGGCAGAGTACACATAGTACTAGAGGTAATAAGAGGAATTGGAATAACTTGATGACTCAGAAATTAGGAAGTAATTTTGAGTTTAAAAATAAAGCCTGCTATGTGTGTGGTAGTTTTGACCATTTGATCAAAGATTGTTGTGTCCATAAAAAACAAGTTAAAAATCAAAAGATGGAAAAACCAGTGTGGAACAGTGCAAGGAGGGTGAATCATCAAAATTCTACAAGAATGATTCACCCAATCCTAAAAGAAACATGATTCCACAAGCAGTATTAATGAGGTCTGGGCTAAAATTACTTAATACTGCTAGACCAGTTAATACTGATCACCCAAAAGGAATAGTTAATGGTGCAAGACTAGTGTTAAATGTTTTTAATAAAGCACATTCATCTGTAAAAAGGCCAATTAACCAGAGAACAACAGTTAAAAACAGTAATTTTGATAAAAGAGTTAATATTGTTAGGTTTAATAATGATACTACTGCTAGGCCAAAAGTAGTAGTTAGTACTGTTAAGAGAAATCTGGTTAATACTGTTTTAGGAAATGAGGTTTATGCTATTAAGGCCTCAGCATGTTGGTTTTGAAGACCAAATCAAAATGTTATAGATCATGTCTCCAAACACAACAGTGCATCAATGACTCTTAAAAGCAACAACACCACCCCCCAAAAAACCACTTTGGATTATATTGTTGCAAGAGGCAGATCCAGTCTGTAATGGCTTTGGTCCCCAAGAGAGACTGATTTTTTATCATTATGTGCAGGCCATCCAAAAAACATGAGTTACAGCAAGCAAGAGTTTATTGATAGTTGGTATGCTCTAGGCATATGACTGGGAACATGTTGTTTCTCTTAGATTATGAAGAAATTGATGGAGGATATGTTACCTTTGGAGGAGATCCCAGAGGAGGGAAGATCACTGGTAAAGGAACAATCAGGACTGGTACATTAGATTTTGAGAATGTGTACTTTGTTAGAGAGCTTAAGTTTAACATTTTTAGTGTCTCATAAATGTATGACAAAAAGAACAATGTTCTCTTTATTGATACTGAGTGTATTGTTCTATATTCCTAACTTTAAGTTTAATGATGAAAGTTCATGTTTTACTCAAAGTTCCTTAGGAAAGAACAATTTGTACAAAGTTGATCTAAAGAATATTGTTTCCATCAGGAGGTTCTAACTTGTTTCTTTTGCAAAGGCCACATTAGTGAGTCTAACTTTGGAATTGGATGGCTTGGACAACATAAATTTCATAACAATGAGTAAATGGGTAAGGGAAAATCTGTGTAAGAGGTTTCCTTTACCAAAATTTTTGAAAAATGATCACACATGTGTTGCTTGTCAGAAAGGAAAGCAACATAAAGGCCTCTTGTAAGGACCAAAACTGTAGCTCAATCAAAACCAACTTTACAAATGATGCACATGGATTTTCATTTGGGCCAGACATTTGTAAGAGTTAAATAAAAAAGATTTACTGCCTAGTTGTCACATATGACTATAGTAGATTTTGTTGGGTTTTCTTTCTAGCCACTAAGGATGAGACTAGTGGCATTCTTAAGGCCTTTATAACTGGAATTAGAAACACTTAAGAATTCACAAAGTTTTAAGATAATTAGATGTGAAATGGAAACTGAAATTAAGAATAAGGAGAGATGAAACTCAGTTCTTACGTGAGAAAACAGGTATTAAGAGAGAAATTTAGTGTTGCTAGAACCCCTCAACAAATGGAGTAGCTGAGAGGAAAAATAGAACGCTAATAGAAGCTGCTAGGACTATGCTAGCTGATTCAAAATTACCTACTACCTTTTGGGCTGAAGCAGTTAATACTGCTTGTTATGTACAAAATAAGATATTAGTAATTAAGCCTCACAACAAGACCCCTTATGAACTTTTTCATGATAGAACACCAAGTTTAAGCTTTATGAGACAATTTGGGTGTCCTATTACTATTCTTAACACCTTAGATCACCTAGGTAAGTTTGATGGGAAGGCTGATGAGGGATTCTTTGTTGGATACTCTATAACTAGTAAGGCATTTAGAGTATTTAACACTAGAACCAGGATTGTAGAGGAGAGCTTACATATTACTTTTCTTGAGAATAAACCTAATGTTGTAGGGAATGGACCAAATTGGCTGTTTGATATTGATACTCTAACAGAGTTAATGAATTATGAGCCAGTTGTTGAAGGGAATCAGTCTAATGGTAATGCAGGTATAGAAGCAAGGAATGTTGCAGGTCAAGCTGGAAAAGAGAAAGTACCTAGCAAATATTACATACTGCAACCATTGTGGGTTGCTGATCCACCATTCTCCTATGTACCAAAGAGTTCTCCCGATGATGGATTCAAACCTTCAGGAGATGATCAAGAAAAGAGTTCTGAAGATCCAGGAAAAGAAGATAGAGATCTAAGAGCTGAATTTGAAAGATTGGTTGATAAAGAGAAGGAAATTTCTGCTAACAGTACTAACAGTGTTTATACTGCTAGTTCACCTGTTATTGCTGCTGGACCAAGTTTTGTGAATGCTGATGGATCACCATTTGTAGTTGCTACTAGTCTTCTTGATGATCCAAGAATGCCTCCTTTGGAAGATATTAGGTCATTTGAGTATATAAATGATGCTAAAGATGTTAGTTCTAATGCTGACTTCAACAATTTGGATACAATCATTTCTATCAGTCCTATTCTAACAACAAGAGTTCACAAGGATCATCCAGTTGAACAAATCATTAGAGACTTGAATTCAGCACCTCAAACAAGAAGAATGACAAAGCAGGTGCAAGAACATGGTCTTGTTAGCATAATTTAACAAATCAATCATAAAGACTTTTAGAATTGTTTGTTTGCTTGTTTTCTATCACAAGTAGAACCCAAGTAGGTAATCCAAGCTCTTAAGGATCCAAGCTGGATAAAAGCCATATAGGATGAGCTTTTGCAATTAAAATTACAAAAGGTTTGGATCTTGGTGGATTTACCTAAAGGCAAAAGGGCAATTAGGACTAAATGGGTCTACAAGAACAAGAAGGATGAGAGAGGCATTGTGATTAGGAACAAGGTAAGGCTGGTTGCTCAAGGTCATACTCAAGAAGAATGAATAGATTATGATGAGGTTTTTTCTCTAGTTGCCAGAATTGAAGCAATTAGGCCTTTTCTAGCCAATACCTCATTCAAAGACTTTGTAGTATACCAGATGGATGTGAAGAGTGCTTTTCTGTATGGCAAAATTGAAGAAGAAGTACATGTCTATCAACTACCAGGTTTTGAGGATCCTAATTAGCCTGACAGAGTATACAAAGTAGAAAAGGCTCTTTATGGAATGCATCAAGCTCCCAGAGCCTGGTATGAAACCTTGTCCACTTATTTGTTAGAGAATGGGTTTCAGAGAGGACAAATAGACAAGACTTTGTTTATCAAAAGGGACAAAAGTGATATTCTGTTAGTTCAAGTATATGTTGATGATATCATTTTTGGGTCTACAAGGAAGAAGATGTGTACTGAGTTTGAGAAGATGATGCATAAGAAGTTCCAGATGAGTTCTATGGGAGAGCTCACATTTTTCTTAGGTCTGCAAGTGAAGTAGAAGGAAGATGGAATTTTCATTAGTCAAGACAAGTATGTGGATGAGATTTTGAACAAGTTTGGTTTTTCTGATGTGAAGACAGCAAGCACACCTATGGAGACTCACAAGACTTTGCTCAAGGATGAAAAAGGAGAAGATGTAGATGAACACTTGTATAGATCCATGATTGGATCATTGACGTATCTTACTTCTTCAATACCTGATATTATGTTTGTAGTATGTGCTTGTGCAAGATTCCAAGTCAATCCTAAAATTTCACATCTTCATGCTATGAAAAAGGATCTTTAGATACTTAAAAGGTCAACCTAAATTAGGCTTTTGGTATCCTAAGGATTCACCTTTTGATTTGGTGGCATATACTAACAGTGACTATGCATGAGCAAGTTTAGATAGGAAATCCACAACAAGAGGTTGTCAGTTCCTACAGTGCATGTTGATGTCATAGCAATGTAAGAAGCAGACTGTGGTTGCTAATTCCACAACTGAAGTTAAGTATATAACTGCTTCTAATTGTTGTGGATAGGTGCTTTGGATCCAAAATCAATTGTTGGATTATGGATATAACTTTATGCAGATTAAGATTCATATTGATAATGAGAGTACTATCTGCATAGTGAAGAACCATGTTTTTCACTCAAAGACAAAGCACATTGAGATTAGACATCACTTCATCAGAGATTCCTATGAAAAGAGACTAATTTAAATGATCAAGATTCATACTGATAATAATTTTGTTGATTTACTTACTAAGGCATTTGATGTAAGTAGATTTTAGTATCTAATTGCAAGTATAGGTATGCTTAATCTTTAATGTCTTGATTATGGGATGGAATGATGATTGGAATGAAGTGGAAAAGCTGGTAAGGATGGAATTAGGGTTAAAACTGGTAACTCGAAAGTTAGTACTGCTGGGAAAAAGTTAGTGCTGCCAGGCTAACTTACTACTACTAGGTTACCGTTAGAGTTGAAACTGCTGGGGGTATTTTTGGTCAATAAAACGGTTACTTCCCTTATAGGTTTCCTTTATTACCTATTTAAGCACATTCGATCACACCATAACCATTCTTAATCATTCTAATTCACAAACCCTAATTCAATTTAATCTCCGATTCTAAAAAATTTTTGACATCAATAGCGGGCTTAAATTTTGCCGACTCACATAATATGGTTGCTTACATGGAAAAATCCACAAAGAATGATGATTTTGCTGAGATAGTAGACTTCCTGAATGCTATCCCTATAAGGTATGCCTTGATAGTTAGTCTTACTATTTATGTTTCTTGTATTGAGCAGTTTTGGTCTACTGCTAAGACCAAAACAGTCAATAATGAAACACATATTCATGCCAAGGTTGAGGGCAAGACAATAGTAATATCAGAATCATCTGTGAGGAGAGATCTTCAATTTGATGATGAGGATGGTATTGCTTGTCTAACAAACACTGAAATTTTTGAAAACCTTCAATTGATGGGATATGAAAAGCTTTCTGAGAAACTTACTTTTTATAAACCTTACTTTTCCCCTCAATGGAAGTATCTAATTCATACCATCTTACAATGTTTAAGTTCTAAATCAACTGCTTGGAATGAGTTTGGTACTAATATAGCATCAGCAGTTATATGTTTGGCTAAGAATCAAAAGTTTAATTTTTCTAAATTGATTTTTGATGGTATGATGAGGAACTTGGATAGTTCTAAAAAGTTTTTAATGTATCCAAGGTTTTTACAACTGTTTTTGAACAAACAAATTGAAAATCTTTCAGAAGTTAATGTTGTTTATGATACACCTTCTCATACTAAAAGATTTCTGCAAACCTGAGAAGGCAAGGAAAAGACTTTTCAGGGACTGTAACACCATTGTTTTCATCTATGCTGGCACAACAAACAGATATGGGTGAAGGGTCAGAACAACCCACTAATCCCCAATACACATCTACATCTGCTCAACCCTCAAATGAAGAACAAATCACTGCTCCATCATCATCTCAACCCAAAAAGACATACAAACATAGGATGCCTAAAAAAGTCACTGAGATTCCTTAGTCTAGTGAGCCTACTAACCTTGTTGCAGATGAGGCTATCCATGAGGAGAGGGGAGACAATGTGGAAAGGGATGCCACTACTGTTACTAGCTTAGATGCAAAGCAGGACAGTGGTAACATCAATAGGAACCAATCCAAGGCAACGCCTAATGATCCTCTTCCTTAGGAAATTAATTCAGGGGGTAGACCCAGGCGCCAAGAAACCATAAGGGACAGACCTGCTCAAACTAGGTTTGAGAGTTTGTCTAAATAGTCTTATGATTCACCACTCAGAGGAGTTAACACACCTCGAAGTGATGAGGACAGAATTAAACTTAAAGAATTGATGGAAATCTGTACAAAATTGTCGAAAAGGGTTCTTGACTTTGAGAATGTAAAGACTGCTCAAGCTTTGGAAATCACTAATCTGAAGAAGAGAGTCAAGAAGCTAGAAAGGAAGAACAAGTCAAGAACTCTACAACCAAAAAGGAAGGTGTACAAAGCAAGAATTGGGTCTTCTGAAGAGAGTTTGGGTGATCAGGGGATGCATCCAAACAGGGAAGGAAAATCTATGAAATTGACCAAGATGAAGAGGTTACATTGGTTAATGCATCTGCAAAGACTCAGGGGAGGACTTATGATGATGATTACATGATTGATACTAACACTTTTGATGAAAAAGAGGTATTTGCAGATCAACAGGTTAATACTGTTAAGGTTAATGTTGCTAAGAAGGAAATTAGTGCTGCTGAACCAGTTACTACTACTGGTGAAACAGTTACTACAACCAATGTTAATCCTAAAGTTAGTATTGTTGGAGTTACAACTGCCAGTGTACTAATTTCTGCTGTGGATGTTGATGTTAGTAGTCCTACAAGACCAGTTGATGATTCATCTATAGATGATTTAACTTTGGCTGAGACCTTGATGGCAATCAAGAGTAGTGCTTCAAGACCACAAAAGTTGAAAAGAGTTATCTTTAAAGAGCCAAGTGAACCAACAACATCATCAAGACCTCAACCTCAGATACCAACAAAGGATAAGGGAAAAGGCATCATGCAAGAGCCTGAGAAACCAATGAAAGTGAAAGGCAAAGATCCAATTTCATATGACATTGAAGTTGCTCAAAGACTTCAAGCAGAGTTAGATGAAGAAGTCAGGCTTGAAAGAGAAAATGAAGAAGAATCTAGTAATGTTGCATTAATTGAAGAATGGGATGATGTACAAGCTAGGATTAATGCTGATAAGCAATTAGCAGAACAAATACAAGCATAAGAGAGAGAACAGTTGACTATTAAAGGACAGTCTAAGCTATTGGTTGAATTCATAGAAACTTGAAGAAAGTATTTTGCAGCAAAGAGAGCTGAAGAGAAAAGGAATAAACCACCTACAAAGGCTCAACAGAAAAGCATTATGTGTAACTATTAGAAACACATGAAGGGATACAAAGCCAATAATTTGAAGGGGAAAAGCTTTGATGTTATCAAGAAAATGTTTGACAAAGCTTACAAAAGGGTAAATGCTTTTGTAGCTATGGGTACAGAGGTGGTGGAAGGTAGTGGAAAGAAAGCTGAAAGCAGTAGAAAGAAAGCAGAGGGTAGTAAGAAAAGAGCAGGAGCAGAACTTGGTGAAGAAAGTATCAAAAGACAAAAGCTGGAGGATGATGTAGAAAAAGCAGAGCTTAAGTAATGTTTGGAAATAGTTTCAAATAATGATGAAGCTATTAATGTTGAACCTTTACCTATAAAGTCTCCAATTGTTGACTGGAAGATACACTCACTTAGATTAGAAAGCTATTACATTGTAAAGAGATCTGATGGAAGTTCTAAGATGTACATGGTTTTTAGCAAAATGCTTAAAGACTTTGACAGACAAGATTTTCTTGATATATACAGACTGGTAAAAGAGAGGTATAATATAACAAGACCAGAAGCAGAGGCTTTATTGTTATGGGGAAACTTCATCACTATGTTTGAACCAAGTGCTAAAGATGAAATTTAGAAAAATCAAGAAGACTATACACTGATAAGCTGGCAACTATTTGATTCATGTGGAGTACACTCATTATTGATAGGTAATGTATACATACACATGCTGGTAGAGAGAAGGTATCCTCTTGAACAAGTCACACTTTCAAGAATGCTGAGTGGGAGGCTGCAAATTGATCATGAATGTGAAATGGCATATGAGCTTCTCAAATTTACCAAGTCACAGGTTAAGAAGTGAAGAGATGTTTGGATACATCCTTCTGGTGATCAAGAAGCCTTTAATGAAGAAACTTAATATTTTGAATATAAATATCAAGTTTAAGGGAGGATTGTTGGGATTGAAAGTCTTCTTAATGTTGTTTATGGTTAATGCTGCTCAGTTTAAGTTACTACTGCTAGTTAAAGTTACTACTGCTCAGGAAGTTCAAAGAAAATATTCTAAGTTGTTACTACTGCTAGAGTTAAAGTTACTAATGCTAGTAAGAAAGTTAATGCTGCTAAAAGAGTTACAACTGCTAGTTAATATCAAGTTAATGCTGATTGAAAAGATTAATGCTGATGAGGAGATTACAACTTGAAGATTAATGTTGATTGACAAGTTACAACTGTTTATGAGAATGTATTCAATACAGTTGACTACATTTTTAGGAAAGTATTAAATGCTTAGTTATGATATTCAATATGGTTGACTACATACTTAGGAAAGCATTGTAAGCCCATTAGGACTCCTTGGTGTATAAAAGGAGGTCTTGGGGCATAGAGTTAAAACATCAATTAGAAGAGATCTCATAGTCATATATTCGATATCTTCATAGCTTCAAGGTCTTTATAACCCTAACTCTATTAAGAGTGTTCATATTATATTGAGGCTGAAAGTTTGGTATAACTATATGTTCATTATGTTATTGTTTGATTAAAGTATTCTTCTTATTAATCAAAGGTTAGATTCCGCATAATCTTTGATATAACCTACAAAGTTTCTACCAAAGTTATTTTAGATTTATCTAAGATAACTTAACCTTATACAAGCTAAGGAGTACAAGATCTATTCAAGTGGGATCAACAATTATGATGAAACTTATGCTCTAGTTGCTAGATTAGAATCCATTAGAATCTTATTAGCCTACGCTTGTACCTTAGATTTTAAGTTATTCTAAATGGATGTAAAAAGTGCATTTTTGAATGGTTTTATCAGTGAGGAGGTGTATGTGGTACAACCTCTAAGATTCACTAACTTTGAAAAACTAGATCATGTTTACAAACTCAAGAAAGCGTTATATGGTCTTAAACAAGCTCCTAAAGCTTGGTACGATTGATTAAAAGCTTTTCTTATTAAACATGAATACAACATGGGAATGATAGATAACACACTTTTTACAAAGAAGAAAAGTTCATATCTCATCATCGTTTATATATATGTCGATGACATTATATTTAGTTTGACTTGTCAAGACATGTGTGATGAATTTGCCAAAATCATGCATGACGAGTTCGAGATAAGCATGATGGGTGAACTTAACTTCTTCCTTGGATTACAAATAAAACAAATGGAAGATGGTATACTCTTTAATCAATCTAAATATATTAAAGAAATGCATAAAAAATTTGGCTTGGAAGAATCTAAACCAATGAAAACACCCATGTCCTTGAATATGAAACTCATGAAAGACGAAGAGTGTGAGTCGGTAGATAGTACCAAGTATCGAGGCATGATAGGCAGTTTACTCTACCTAACGGCAAGTAGGCCCGATATCATGTTTAATGTGTGCCTTTATGCACGCTTCTAAGAGGATCCCAAAACCTCTCATCTTGAAGCGATTAAACGTATCTTCTAAAACTTTAAAGGCACTACAAACTTAGGATTATAGTATCTTAAGGGGACCGGCATTAAAACCGTAGTATATGTTGACTCTGATCATGCAGAAGATTATGTGGACCGAAAAAGCACTAGCGGTATTTGTACGTTCATAGGATGTTGTCTAACATAGTGGTTCTCGAAGAAACAAACCGCTCTTTCTATATCCATGATCAAAGCCGAATACGTAAGCGCCAGAAAGGCATGTCAACAAGAACTATGGATGAAACAAGCTCTTATCGACTACGACATTTGACCCAATGAAGTCTTGATCATGTGCAACAACAAAGGTGCGATTAACCTTAGCAAAAACCCAGTGCAACACTAGCGGACTAAACACATCGAAATTCGTCACCACTTCCTTTGAGACAATGTCCAAAAAGGACATATTCCATCGAAAAAGTCTCATCCGAAGATAATATCGCTGACATCCTCACTAAACCTCTTAAACGTGAATCATTTAATTATCTTCGTGTTGGTTTAGGAATGATAGAACACATTTTGTAAATCAATATATTCTTCTCTTCTGTCTGGATTCTAGTCGTCGTTCCATTCCGTGTCCTGATAACTTAATTACTTCATCCGAAGTATTTTAAGCATTTTTAATTGGCGAAATGCAAATTAAAATGTCACTCCTTTCTAAAAACTTGGTCTAAAACTGTCTACTGGAGGTGCCCCCCATAAACATGGCGGCTTCCTGATTTAATCAGGTGGCCCCCATATCAATATGGGACCGCCACTAGTTGGGCACTTATGTCTGTTTCCTCATTTTGTAAAACACAAAACCAAACACCCCCTCTTTGTGTAGACTTGCGACGAAACCCACTCAAAACCCTCTAAAACTCAAAATCAACCATAATAACTTAAATTAAAGATCAAATGAACATCAATGTCATTTCATCAATTTTCTTCTTAATCTAAGTCTAGGATTCAATTGAACACAAAATAAAAAATTAGGGGTTTTCATTTTTGCTTGTGTTTATGAGCAATTAAGACTATAATAATACAATGTATAACTAATATGCTTTCCGTAGACTTAGGATTTGCCTAATTGGATGTTTGTCAAAAATTTTAATATGAACAAAAAACCCTAATTTATTCTAAAAATTTCTCACATTAGGAACATCATTAAAATGTATTAATGCATTGTTAATACATTCTAAAAGTATTTTTTCATTCATGGATAATGATCTCATGACTATCAATCGAGATACACAGTCATTATGTATTTTTCAACTTGTTTGGATGAGCAAAAGTGAATATATGAGTGTTTGGGTTAACTCATAGGTTTTTGTTTTAGAGTCGAGTTAACTGTAACTCCACATTTGTTGCATATAGGCACACACTAGGTACAAATTCTTGTTACTAATTCAAATTCACAATTATAAAATCTTTTATTATTTTTTAGGCGACAATGCCTCGTGTAACCGGAAATGCCTTCCAAAACACCCGTAATTATATCCTAACTATTTCAAATGAATACACTCCACCACTAAAACATGACTTCGCATTTGTTGAAAAATGATGTATTCATAAGGGTCAGGTTGTAAACGAAGACTTTGATAATATAAATTATATTAATTCTATGTTTGGGTCAATCAAATTCAAATGTCTTTTAAAAGTAAATGAACAAATTGTTCCTCGTTTCATTCTTGGGTTCTATAGTCAATTCAGACTTGACTATAATTCTGAAGGTCATTTGGTCACTCACTTTGTCATTCAAAATAAGTCATTTTCCTTTAATCTTGAAGAGTTCGGTCAAATTCTAGGTGTTCCCATTAAAGGACATTGCTCTTTTTCTTATACATGGTCACTTGACCACATAGAATTTAGCATTCCCTCAAATGGTCTTTATAAAACCACTCCTCCTTCTCCAAATGACATTAAAACCCTTATCCAAATTGGTCGAAATGGTCCTATAACTCGTATTCATCATAAGAAAGTCATTGATGTTGAAGAAAACCAAATTTTGAATCGTAAAATTCAAACTCACATGAAAACTTCAGTAGAAATCATTCGTGAAAATGTATTTTGTCTGGGAGGCAACCGGGATCATGTACCGGCTTGCCTTTGTCACATGATTTATTGCATCATGACTTCCACTAAATACAATCTTGCGTTTTTCATTCTAAAATGAATGGAAACTGTTAGACGTCTACCTAAGGTGATTCTACCTTATGGAATGTTGTTGACTAGATTGTCTAATTACATCATGTCTAATTCTCCTGAGTTTTCCAATGACCGTTACATCTTGTATGATCGTGTTATGCATCATCTCGCTCCTCATTATGAGTGAAAGACGCGAGCGGATCATGGGACAAAAAGATATCATCATTCTACCTCGTCCTCAAATTCCACTCTTGTCAATCCATCATCTTCTCATCTCATAGATGATGAAATTGTTGCAGATGACAAAGGCATCTCTCATGCTAGCACTCTTTCTCCTACTCGTTTTGTCAATTGTTTATTAAATAACATTTCACATGTCTTCACAAAGCCACCAAATATTGATTCAAACATGGAACCTCTTTATACTCAACAAACCCAAATCTTAAACCACTAAAGTCAACTATAAGATGAGCACCGAAATGGGTTAAGGTCAATTAGAAGAGCACTCAAGAGCGTGTTGAATGGAAGAAAGAAGTGAACTATTTTAAAGAATTGTTAGATACCTATTAGTATTAGCACTTATTTAAATCATCAATGATGCATTACTCTATACTTTGCTACCTAGTCTTATGGATTTATTAGTAGAATTTGGGGTATGTAGGCGGGAAATGAAACTTGCCTTGGATGATCATTCAACTTTATCATCCTAAACCGTATTTGCATGCTACTTAAGATATTATCATATATATATATATATATATATATATATATATATATATATATATATATATATATATATATATCATGCATGCATATATGAGTATTCTTATTCCTATGCTTAATTCTCCCTAAATTAAATGTGCATTATACTATCTTGCTTGCACTTTGATAACAAACTAGAATTAGGTGATTCTTGAGAATCATGATTTGCTACACCCTGTTATCACTAGCCTTTCTATTCTAAACAGATATGAAAAACTGGGACTTCTGGGAGAATTTTGTAATCCCCAGAAAACGGCCCCTAAATACATGGGGCAGCCCCTAAACATATCTAGGACCGCCCAATATTTAAGGGACCGCCATCAGCAAGGTTACAAACTTTTTACTATTCTCTTTTTTCTGTAACTTTGACCCTCTCTATTCTATCCCCAGCTGGCATTACTCTGTTTAGACACACAACCTTTTTAGCCTTTTTCACTCAATGCCATGCTTTTCTACATTCTTTTCTTCCTTCCAATATATAAACCAATACTCATCTTTATCATTCACCATCTTCTCTTCTTTACTTGCTCTAAGTCTTCCACTCAAATGAGCTCTTCACACCTAACTCCAAACTTCTCAAGAAAACCTAGGATTTCGGTAAGACACGTTTGGAGCAAAACTACAAAAATTCAAATATGGTTTTCACTCTAAAATGGAACCTTCTACACCAGATTTAACCTTTCCCACTACAGGACAAAAATGGGAGCGTTTACCTAGGGGTGCCCCTTGATATGCATAATGGCTCCTAGATATATTTGGACCGCCGTGACCACCCACAGGAGACGTTGCCCAGTCCTGGCTATAAACACTACACTATTCCCTATAGACTCTAAGACCTCTTTGCACA
Source organism: Tanacetum coccineum (assembly GCA_026074375.1). Taxonomy (NCBI): domain Eukaryota; kingdom Viridiplantae; phylum Streptophyta; class Magnoliopsida; order Asterales; family Asteraceae; genus Tanacetum; species Tanacetum coccineum. The sequence continues at coordinate 43,841 of BQNB010041190.1, forward strand.
GATTTTTCAAATCTCTTTCTCTCTCAAAAATCCCCTTTCTCTCTCTAAATCTCTTTAACACTAACATAGTTTAATCTTTTTTCAAGTGATCCAATCTTATATTCTTCCTTCTTTTATCAAGTGCAAGAGAAGAACACTTATATTAGACAAGAAATGAAGTGTTGTAGATTAGTAATTTCTTCCATCTTCTACGATCCAAACCTCTATTTTATTGTTCTTGTGTGGTTATGTAAAATAGGATAGTGTATAAATCTGATAGTCTAAATTGTGTGTTGGTTAGTATTTTAGTCCTTAAAATACACTAGTGAAGTGGTAGATTGGTTCTAGCTAAGATTAGGACTCGACAT
>BQNB010041191.1:0-46925 GCA_026074375.1 Tanacetum coccineum
CAAGTGACATTAAGCAAAAAGGCTAAATAAGCCAATAAGCAAGGGGTGCTAAAACTGGCAGACCTAACAGCCTAAGGGGCACCTTTAGAGCTTATTTTTAAGCCCTAAAAGGATCCTTATGGCTTTGGGGCTTATGCTAACTTCAAGCCTAGCTTATGGGCTTTCTAAAAAAGCAAAGAACAAAAAAAATTGAAAACCAATTAAGCAACTAAAAAGCTTGATGAAAATGCATACTCAGCACATGCGGAGTTTAGTTTGCATTTTGAAGGGAAAAAAAACTTGTGCAGGCTTATCAATAAGCTAGAAAAATAAGTCTCAAAGTTAAACTAAGCTAAGACAGATAAAGATTAACACCTAATGAGCTTATGCTCAAAACAAAATTTAAAAGCTAAAAACAATTTTAACTTACCTAAATGTGAAATTGAAAAAGGATCTTTAAAACTAAAAAAATGACTTGACAGTTTTTAACTTGGACAAAAGTAAACTAAAAGGTCCTTTACACTACTGCATTTGACACTAATAACAACACTAAAACTACACTAAAAAGATGAATTTGAAGGCCTAATCAAACAAGTTAACGAAATTTTTTATGTCACCACAGTTTTGAAAACCAAGTAGGAAAAAGCTTAAAACAAACTCAAAGACCATAAAACTTTTTCACTCAAATAGGCTTGGTAAAGTTGACTAGGTAACCCAAAAGGCTTTTTTTTAAACCAAATTGACCCGTTTTCACCCTTGACCAAAACACCCCCTTAAATGTCAAAATCAAATTTTAAGGTTGTTTTAGACAAATTCAAGCAAGGAATTCTGGAAAACAGATTATAAGCATTCAATATTAAGCTAAATGAGCAAGTAGCAAACAATAATAAGCACTATGATAAGCAAATGAAATATAGGCAGTTTACAAGGCAAATAGGGGCAGTTTCAAGCATAAATTCAAACATATGACATGTAAGCTACAAAAACAGTCAAATAAGCATAAACAAGCAAGATAAGTAACAATCAGCTCAAAATAAGCAAGCTACAGTGAAAATAAGCAAAAATTTTAAAAGAGAACTCACAAGAGGTCCAATGCTTAAGGCAATGATATTAAGCTCTCAACAGCTTAAATACAAACCCTATAGCCTCCCATGAGGCACTAAACCAAGGCCATCCCTTATGTACCTTGCTCCAATGCTTTTCTTGAAAGTTTCTTGATTTTTTTTTTTTGATTTTTTTAACAGAAAACTTAAACAAGCTTTTTATAGGCTTTTAATCACTTAAAAACTTATAAAAGAGCTTAATTAACAGTTTTTAAAGACAAGTAAAAGTAAATAGCAAGTATTTAAAGGAAAGCTTAAAAATGACAATAAGTAAAATGCAAGTATTTAAATGACTGAAATTTAAATGACAATGTAATTAAAAAGACAATATATTGAAATGGTACAAACTTTGGTTTACAAGTTTTTGACTCTTAACACAAAAATTCGACCCTTTACATAAGCTACATACTAGTCTATTTATACTAAAAAGCCTAAGTCTTGAGCTTCACTTGTGCTAGTTCTCTGAGAGGCTTCAAGAGTGTGTTTGTTGTGTGAGGTATAAGCCTTGGTTAATCTTGGCCATTGATAATTCTTGGTGCCCAATCCGATTCATCTTAACCCTTGAATTTTTGGCCAATGATAGTCTCTTGGATTGCCAGCGTGGACTTGGATGCATATGAGGTGGGGATAGGAGGGGAAAGTGACAGGTTTGGCTAGGGTGAACAGTAAACGAGGTGGAGGGGCAGGGATAATGAACAGTGGGTCAGGTTTGTGTTTGGCGGGAAGGGTTGTTCTGTTTTGATTGTTTAACAGGGTAAAGTTTGGGGGATATGGCAATTATGGTCCCTCAATGTGTTATATTTGTTTGCAACTTCAGTCCTTGTGTGATATAAAGTATAAGAAGGATTTGCAAGAAAGGTCCTTGAGGTATATGTGTGTCATTGCAAGGATGGTCCCTAAGAGGACTAACAGCCGTTAAAGGTGGATTGGGCTTTATCAAACAGTTTGGGCCGTGTAATGTATTAAAGAGATTGGGCCTTTTTCATTGAATTTGTCTTCATATAATAATTAAATGGGCTGACCCGGCCCATTAGATGGTTACGGGTGGGCCCATTTAATATTTCTTCGGTTTCGGCTTTGACCTTGACTTTGACTTTTCGGAGTTGACCTTTTGGTTGACTTTTGTTTTGACTTTTTGACTTTTGGCTTCGATTTGACTTTGTCTTTTCACGCTTTTCCATTCCGTGCTCGGTTTTGTCCGTTTTTGCTTGATTTTTCGTCCTTTTCTCGGATATCCGTTTCCTGCACAAGATAAGTGAAAACATACAAATACAATGTATTTTTGGTACGTTTTTGGTCATTTAAGTCCGGTTTTTATATGGAAATCTGGTATGTGTAATTTAAGCACATACCTATAACTATAAGAACAACCTTACACGTCACACGTCACTCATTACACTTTTAATAAGGATGCATATAAAGTGTTCTCTTTTTCTTCACTCATTTCATAAATTCTATCGTAGTAAAATGGCTCTTAGATTCTCATGAGCTAATGAAGTACATAAAAATATGGAATCCCATAAAAACCCTATAATCTTCTTGAGGTTGCCATTGTGTATTATAGTCATTGTCATAGCTTTGCACAACATTTACTTTTAACCGCATTATGTTAATGTCTCTCTTTGGTTCATTTCCACTTTCTCCATTTTCTCCGCGCACACAATTTAGAGTTTCACGCCCATATAATACTTTGGCCTATTTCTTTTAATTGGGCCGTGAACCTTGCATGTATTCAGCCTATGGCAAGTTAGAGAAATTTTCCAAATATAGGCTCGAAATGCTCGACAATTTTATTTTTGATTTTTTTTTGCCTTTTTTCGGGTTTTAAAAAAACGTAAGTGGGCAAAATCTATAAGTCAGGTTTTTCTCAATTTATAGGCTTGTTTGGAATAATTTGGTTTGGGGTAGAGCTGTTTGGCTTATGTTTTTGGGTTAATCTATAGATCATATTTGAGTGGTCAGTTTGTTTTTTTGGTATCATAGGTAATTGACTCTACTATTTTAAGTAGTATTATCCTCAACTCTTCTTTTTTATCATGTTCGGTCATGAATATTGCATGGAATTTTAAGTGATTAGGATAAAAAGGACATCATGAACATCTATTTTCATGGTCTAATGTCTATTGTGATTTCATCGCGAATATAAAGATTTCACAAAAACCAAATTCTATCATCGCACCTCATGTAGAAAAGATCCCCTAATTAATGGTGCCTCCATTCAAAACACTATACTAAAACCTGAGTTTCATTGTAAAGGAGTGATATCTCCATCATGGGATAAATCACAACTCAAAACTCGATTGAAAGTCTGGGCGGATATATTGATAACAAATGTATTTGTAGAGATTGAAGCCAAGGACCAATTTCTTATCATTGTTGGATACATGCTCTATTGTATTGAGTCCTTGATTCCATTCAACTTTGCCAGCTTTGTAGCCAAACGTATGAATCATCTCAATGATGGGGAATCTCCCTACGCTAGGATCATAACAATGCTTTTTGAGTACATCAAGAATCAACACCCAAATGGCACATCTCGAATGGTTGAAGTTGATGATATACCCCCCACATGCCCTCCTTTCTCTACGGACTCTCTAATAAACTACATGCGCTAATTTCTAGACCTATTAATTCTCTAGTTAATGATAGATGTATCTTTGAATGATGAACTTATGTGATATTGGTAATTGGCTCAATCAAATGTTCAACCTATGTGTAACCTATGTGGTTCTTAATAAAATATGCTTTGCTTATGTGTTTATTACATCTTACTTGCTCAACAAAAAGTAATTAGAGTCATAAATATCTATACATATAAAGTGTTAAAATATGTATATAAATGTATGCAACAATGTATAAAGTCATAATAATCCACTTTTGTACTCATCTATGTTTCCAAGATTCCAAATGGTAAGCTAACCCATGTTGGACTTGCACATGTGTATATGTTTGTTGCTTGTGTTATTTGTGTTTGCTTGTTGCTAGTTGTAACCAAGAACACTTTTGAAGGTAATGCTCTTGACCCATAGATCCCTGCCTTGAAACAAGGGGGAGCAACAATCTAGGGGTAGCACGTACAATGGTATCTATTCTTTCTTCTACAAAGATATCAACCTTACAAGAAAAGACCAAGATCCTGCCTTTTTTATTTGACAAAAGGGGAAGAAGGAAAGCAAAGCATTGATGCTTAATGAATCGGGAAAAGCAAGCAATTACGAAAGCAAAGAGCCATAGCATACATGGGAGTAAACAAGATATGCAAGACTCACATAAGGGTGAAGACAATGTTCAAACTTCACCAAATTACAAGGCCAAGATCAAGACGCGAACTTCATCAACAGTGGTCTTCATCTTCGCTACGTTTGTAATTTTATTTGCTTTCTGAAATTTTATTTATCACCATCAAAAGGGGAGAGATTGTTGGTGCAACATTGACTAGGATCTCTTTTATGTTTTAATGATAACAAATAAACATTCGCAAAACGTAAAATCACAAATGGTAGCTTTAATCCGCAAAGCTAGATTTCACCATCTGGCGCACTGGGGACGCGTCAGCGCGTGACCAGCGCACCACACGCGAAATCCATTTTGCGGATTTAACACTTGTCGGCTTTCCTCTTACCTGACACATGTGAAAACTTCAATAAAGGTATGTACATGATATTTGAGCATTTGGAAACACTTCAAATAAGGTTTAGACTTATAGAGGAGCAAAAATGAATCCTCCTGTTTTTCCATTTGACATTACATTCATTTGACATTCATCTGGATTTACGATGACCTTAATCAAGTAACGGCCATTACTCCCGTTTTGGTCAAACCAAGTCAAAGACTACTTTGCGTAAATGCATCCTTTCCCGTCATGGGATATGCTTTACTTATGATGCAAAGTACTTATCTTGTTTGCATCAAAATTATTAATGATCAAGTCCATTGTTGCTTGGATTTACAATTGATCCCAATCACTTAACAGGTTTGACTCCCTTATTGGTCAAACTAAGTCAAATGTCACTTTGTGTAAACGCATCCTTTCCCGTTATGGGATATGCTTTACTTATGATGCAAAACACTTATCTTGTTTGCATCAAGATGATTAGTGATCAAATCCATCGTTGATTATCATGGATTAAAGTCTAAATGACTAACTGAGTTTGTGGTATTTGGAAGTTAATTATACTTTGACTTTTTTGACTTCCTTACCATTAAATATTTTTACAAACTCACATGTATTCTTCACACGTACAAGTCCTTACTTCCTCTACACAATCCTATTCTTCCTAATCACTTGTTAACCCTTCTTACCCAACAAGTGATTTTATTCTTCCACACACACTCCAAACACATTCTTCCTTAAATCATCCCATAATCACATATGCCCACTATTTTCTTTCTTATTGGCAATGTGATTATTAACCCAAATCAATCATTTGATTTCTCCTAAACACCATCAACTTCATACTTATCTTCCTAAACACTCGTTAAGCCTAAACACCCTTCTTTACTTAAACCTACACCAAATAAACCTCAAACCTTATCCTTCATATGTCAACTTATATTCCCTTACACAATGTACTTCTTATGTACTTGTTATACTTCCATATTCCCTACATTTCCAACCAATATATTCTATATCTTTTCAAAATATTCTCCACCACATATCCATTATTCACCTTCTTCCCCAATGAATTCAAATTACACATACACACACACACTTCTTCATCTCAACTCTTGATCAAGCCATGTCACCAATCCAAGTTCACACACTCTTCTCTCAACCCTTAGATTGCTTCTCAAACTAACACAACAATCACACTTTCACCTCTATCTTTGATCAAGCCACCTCATCAATCCAAACTTCCTCATTCTCTTCTCAACCATTAGATAAATGCTTCATCTCAAACAAACATAACCTCTCTCACAAATACTCTCTTCTTACTCACATAACAAACATAACATTCTTATCACCCTTGATCTTGTCATATCATCAATTCAAACCACCTCTCTTCTTCACATCCTCACCCTCTATTTCAAACAAGATCAAGAGGCTCTCTTCTATCACATCATGTCACATCGTGATAACTCATACACAACTCATCCATCCTTATCCAACATGTGTGTTAATGAATTTGAAATTCAAATTTCAAATTCTTCCCCCTTTCTCACCAAGCAAAGAATATTCCAAGAATATTCTCTTGGTTCCTAACTAGCCCTTTTTAATTTTTATTTGGATTCCAACTAGGCTAGTTACCACTTTGAGGAATACCTAAAATACCCCTTCTGATAATTCTTTTCTCTCTTTACTTTATCGGATAAGCAAAACGCTTTTAATACTTTACAAACGTTTTATCAATGATTGAAAGGTCATAGCGTGAAGTACAATTGGGGGTTTAACAAGTGCGGGTATTTAAAACGCCAAAATCCTAAAGAAAACGCGCTAGCCACGCACTAACGCGTAGGCAGTGCGCCAGACTCGAATTGTTTTTTTAACAATTTGGGATTTGGGGCCTATAAATACCTACCATTGGTCTTTGTATTCCTCACCTCTTGTAAAAATTCTTTCCTTTCTATTCTCTTCTCTAATCCTCTAAGTCTAAACATCAAGTGTTCTTAATCTTCTCTTCTATCATCTATCGAAGAACACGCATCTTCGCAAGAGAGCCACAAAAGTACCTAATACATACTTGTGTGTTTTGTCGAGGGTCTTCTTTCTTATACCCTTTCATTAGAATCGAGTCTCTAGGCTAGGTTAGAACATGATTCAACAATCAATCTATCTTTCATTATCGAGTTATAAGGGAAGTCTTGTATCCGTTTGATTAAGCCTAGATCATTGGGGATCTAGTTGGGGTTTGTTAAGATTTCAAGGGGAAGGCTTCTAGAGTTATATGTTAAGTCGAATCACGGGTTCTTAGGGGTGGATTCCGAGGGTGGAATACAATATTTAGTAACTCTTCTGTATGAGCGCCGAGCTTTGTTGAAATTCGGTGGAGTTAAATTGTAATACGGTTTGTAGTTCACCATAAGGATTATACTAGGAATAGTATCGGTGTCGTGGATTCGTAACTGGATGTACGGAAGGACTAAACCCCCTTCCCGAACAAGTATATATCGTGGTGTCTCTTCTTCTCTCCATCTACTTATTGTTCTCATTGCAAAGTAGTATAGTACACCACTCGGCTCTTTCGAGACTTGAAGTTTTATAAACTTCGAAGAAGTCAAGAAAATCATATTCACTCCTCCCCCTACGGTTCTACAATATGTAAAACGGTGACTTGGATTGTTTAGATGAGAAAAGGATAGTCGAATGTTTAGTTTCCAACGTTCGTTAAGGACCTCAATATAAGATCAATGATCTAGAGTTGGGGTAACACTCACATATGACTGAATAGTAGTGTGTGTGTTTTGTGTGTGTGAAATGTAGAAGATGGATTTGCTTGGTTCATTCGTGTGAAAATGAACCGGAATTTATTGAGATGCATTTAGGGTTTCGTGTCACCCGTCAATGCGATCCAACGGTCTAGGATGACCCACATAGTGGTCATCCAACAGAAAAGACAAGAATGGCACGTGACATGAATTCTATGACTCTGGTAGATAATATAATTTGTTCCAAAATATCATTTGAGTTGATACATTGCAAAATCATTAAGTATTTCATTCAATTTGGTTGAACGCAATTGAACTCTTAAATAATCGCTTATTTTGTCAGTCCTAAAAAATAACTAAAAGCGCACATGACGAACATTTAAAGTCATTCAATAAAGTGAGACCCAGTTTATGCTCCGCATCAACGCTACACAAAGTCGAATTAATCGTATCTCAACTAATTTATTTCTTTGTAAAAAAAAATCTTATTTGAACAAATATTTTTGATACATCACTTATGTGCTAGAGCGTGCCCATGGACTACCATTGTCACAACTTTAACAAAAAAATTAAAAAAATCCACTTTTTACAAATAAATACCAAAAAGGAAATACCTTGCCACGTCACGCACTCACACACTATCACACACGCTCATTCGGTTACAAAAATCCCCTTTTGCATTGATAGTGACTGGTAACAAAATCCATCAACAAAATTCCATTTCCCGCCAAAATCTCAAAAATATCCCACACCCTAACACCCACCCCCACTCTATAAAAACCACCCACACCTCCTCACAATTCTCACGCACTCATTTCACCTCCAAAAAACACACACACTAATTTCACCTTCAAAAAACACACACTAATCTCACTCAGATCTGAAAATGAGAGGACCAAAAGTGACTGCTGTTGTTGCTCAGAAGAAGCTCATTACTGAGTATATTTCTTCATCTCATCGTCTCACCGTGTTTTAACTGATCGTTGACGTAGTTTGTTATTTTAACCGTTTAGATGTTGATTATAACGTGTTTAGATGAATTTTCGTCATATTTTACCGTCTAATTTGTTAATATCACCGTGTGTGTTGTTTTAACCGTTTAGTTTATGATTGTTGATGTGATTTATGAATGTAACTGTTGATTTAAAGGTGTTTCAACTGAACGTTGATGTAGTTAGTTATTGTGACGGTTTAATCTCTGTTGTTACGGATAGTTTATGTGATTTATGAACGTGAAGAGTTGAAAATAAGGTGACGTCATCGTAATAGTTTTATTGATGTATAAACGGTTTATTTGTGTTATCATCAAGTTTTAACTGATTGTTGATGTGATGACGTCATCGTAATAGTTTTATCTCTGCTGTTTTGAGTAAATTTTTTCAAATTTTGTGATATATTCTCTTGTGAATGATGTAAAACTGTCTATTTGTGTTATCGTAATGTTTTCACCGGTTATTGATCTGTTTTGTGACGGAATAGTTGAATCTCTGTTTTACTCATCATTAATCTGACGTAAGTGTTGATTATATGCTGTTTAGATCTAAATTCGTGATAATTATGCGTCTAATTGCGTTATAAACTGTTTAGTTGTGTTATCGTCATGGTTTTACCGTTGCTGATGTGATGACGTCATCATAATAGTTGATTCTCTGTTTATCGAGTAATATTCTGAAAATATGCGTTTAATAGCTATATTAACTGTTTAATTGTGTTATCGTCATCGTGTTAACAGATTATTGATCGAATTTATAAACATAATAGGCTAATCAGTTGTTTAGAGTAACTCTCTGTATTTTATGTGATATATCCGATGCTAATTGCTGTATAAACTGTTTGATTTTGTTATCGTCGCGTTTTAACGAATTGTTGATGTGATGACGTCATCATAACAGTTCATTCAAGTAGTTATCTCATGCAAGTGCTGTATAAAGTGGTATTTATGCTATCATAACGTTTTTACCGATTGTTGATCTGATTTATGACGTAACAGTTTGATCTCTGTTGTTTCGAGTATTTCGTCACATTTCGCGATATCTGCTGCTCGAATCCCTATGTGAACTGTTTGTTTTTGTGATTGTCTTCCAAGTTTGTACGACTGCTGGTGTAATATGTATCGTACTAGTATAATCTCTGTGTTTCGAGTAATATTGTTCATATTTTGTGATATATTATTCTGTGAATCGATGTGTAAACTGATTAATAATCGAAGATGTTTAGATAACTAGATCTGACTGTTTACAGTGTTTGATGATGTTCTAAACCTTTGTTGTTTATTGCTGTTGTTATAGGCCAGTGAAGAAGATTACTAAGGCTAAGGTGAAGAAGGAAAAGGATCCCGGTGCTCCAAAACGACCTCCATCTGCTTTCTTCGTCTTCATGTAAGAAATACGTCATTCATGCCTTGTGACCTGCTAGTTTTTTTTGTAGATGAAAAGATTGAGGTGATAAGTTGTTGTTACTGAATGACTGATTTACTGTGTTTTTGTTGCTGATATTGCAGGGACGAATTCAGGAAGGAGTTCAAGGAAAATTTTCCTGATAACAAATCGGTTGCTGTTGTATGTTTTCACTTTCATTTATTTACATCTTTTGATTATAGAAATATTATTAAACTAGTGTGTCATCTGATATAATGATAATGAATTTGATTGTGCTTGATAGTAGATGTGTTTTGAAGCAACTTGTTAAGACATTAATCCTGATTATATGAATTTGATAATAGATTGTTGTCTGATATGCTGGAATGAATAGGAATCTGATCCTACTCAATCATTGATGTGACTGTTACAAATTGTTAAGTGGTACAGTTTGATGATGTGAATCTGATTATAAACTTCTGCATGATCTAAACAAATTGTTAAGAAATTAGCTGCGATATATGAAGTTGAATATGAGCTTCTGCATGATCTAATCTTACGAATTCGAATCTGCTCATACTTGATTGTTGATAACTTATAAAAGTTTATAAACTTTTATATGATCTGATGAAATGAATGAATCTGATATTACTTAATTGTTGGTGTATCTTGAAACGATTTGTGGAGAGGTTGATTTTGATTATTATCATTTTGTCTGTTCTGATGTAAGAAATATGTGTCTGATCGAACTCGATTGCTGATGTATACTGAAACAATTTGTTAAGAAGCTAATTTTGAGTATATGAATCTCATTATAAACTTCTGTATGATCTAAAGTAATGAGTATGAATCTGATTGTACTCAATCAGAAATGTGTTTGAAACAAAGTGTTAAGAAGTTAATTTTGATTATGTGAATCTGATTATAATCTTCTGTATGAATTTGATTGTACTGAATCATTGATGTATTCTGAAAAAACTTGTTGAGAACTGAAGTTGACCTCGATCTTTAGTTGATAAGGTTAAGTGTTGGTTACAGGTTGCTAAGGAAGGTGGAGCTAAGTGGAAGGCTATGTCTGACTCTGTAAGATCTCTTCACGAAATCAAATCATATTATCTGACCCAAATTGATCGCTTGCTAATTTGCTGTGTTTGTGTTTTGTGTAATTAGGAGAAAGCTCCTTTTGTGGAGAAGGCTGCTACAAAGAAAGCAGAATATGGAATTGCTCTGAAACTGCACAATGTTGAACTTGTAATAATTTATATTGCCTTATGTCACATTCGAAAAAAATTACTTGTGCATTAGCTGGTTACTGTAACTCACACAACTTAACTCGACTTATTTTTCATCTGTGAACAATTAGGCTGAAGCAAAGGAGAAGTCTGCATCAACATCCAAATCATCATCTGAGGTTCATGATGATGTGGAGGATGTAGCTAGCTCTCAGGTAGCCTTCTCACTAACTCAAAAGTGTCATACTTATCGATTCTGTCATCTGTGAACTATTAGTCAAACAATTGTTAAAATTGAACTTAATTTTTCATCTGTGAACTATTGCACAAACACAAACTGTTATATTTATCGATTCTGATTTCTTTCTTGTTTCAATTTTTTGCAGATTATGACGTGTGTGCGTTAGATGCACTACTGGAAGAAAGTATTGAAGCGGATTTGGTAGAATAAAGTAAAGTTTACTAGTACGAACTGCGGATAGTATGTTTGCTGTTTATGGTTTTTATGTAATTCGTAATGTAGTTTCTGTTGGTATTCTCTTTAGTATTGTCGTACTCCTTTGTATTTGGTCATCATCTTTATGATCTAGCTACTTGCTTGTATTCAGAATTTGGCTACCATACTTGGAATGGAACTTATCTTATCTGTTTAGTTTGTTTTACTGCAAGTTAATTGTTAGACTTAGGGGGTGTTTGGGTTAACTTACTTGGAAGGGCTTAATAGCTTTTTGTGTTTTCAAAAAGCTTACAAGGTGTTTGGATAAGCTTATTTCAGTGAGATTTTTATGGTAGGGTAATAAGGTTTTTAAATTTGGGATTCTTGAGAATGTAAAAGCTATTGAGCTTAAGCTTACCCAAACACCCCGTTAGTTATGCTGCTTACCTAAACTGCAGAAGATGTACTACTTCAAGCTATACATGTTGAGTTAGCTGAAAAGTAAAGTGGTCCTAAAATGTTGGTACAGATAATGGCCACTACTCATTAATATACAACCCAATCATACATCAAAAGTTAGAATTAAAAATGTGGCCTCTGTCAAAATTTAGATAGGGGATAATGCAGAAGTACTTGTACCTTGTGTATCATTATTGGTACCTTGACCACCTCTAGTTTGTAAGAGAGAGCTCATTGCTAAATTTGTCCATGAAAACAGACAGAGGTCCCTTATTCATATGGAGTTGTTTTCAAATTTTGTTGTACTTTAATAGTTTATTACTTATAAAATAGTGGTATTACCAAGTTTGTAGCAGGCATGCCATGTTCCATTATCAAATATGACCTTGAATCTGTGACACAACTTTAAGCAATGTTGACTTTTAAAGTCAAACAGTCAATTGCTACTCAGATGGTATCTGATGTATGTGGAGTGAAGTTACTTGTGATTCATGATGCAAAAGGGAAGATATAGAAGTATCTAATGTAGCTGCGGTAAAACAAACAATGGTGGGTCTCTAAGAGTATGAGTATATAGATAGTAGAAAAGCCATAAATGTGAATTCTAGAAGGACAATTGTGGTTGCTGGATCTGGGCATTGTCTTACTAGAGGAATACTCCGTAATAGTGATGTGTAGGCTACTTTTCTTTATTTCTCACAGTCGAGTAAATATCACTAAGGGACATGTCCTTAGATGTTGTGTGTTCTGTTGTAATTTTTTAGTAATTAATATATTTCACATTTCATCCAATTGATTTTGTTTAGGTAGCATTGTGAATATGTTACACGTGTTTGACTGAAAATAATCTTACTATGGCGACTTGTGTTTTATGATGTGAAAGTTGTAATTTGCTTATCAATAGTCAGTTTTAACTTTATAAAAGAGGTTCATCTTTAGTTAGCCTCCGTATATTGATAATCTATCAAAATTCAAGTATGTTTTTTCAGTTAGAAATTTAAGGGTTTCCCAAATCGACCCGGTGATGAAAAAAACTTACCCAAACTCAGTTGATGCAGTTTCCGAATTGACCCAGTTAGTGCAGGTTGGGTCAGATTTGCCACCTGTGGTTTATGTCTAAGAAAACTATATACTCATAAAACAGTTTCTTAACTAATTCTGCCTTGCAAACTCTCAACATGACGTCAAATAGGAGTTTTCATGTAAAAAAACGTTACTGTGAAATAGATGTGAGGTTAAGATGCCATATCTGAATCTGGTGTTTACTATTGTATATCACCTTAAATGTTTATGTTTCAGTGAATAAAACTGTAAATACCTTATAACCATGATCATAAAGGTAGATACATACTGTAGCTTCATATGAACAGTTTAGCCAAAAGCTATATTACGATGCATCCTTAATGTAACTTTGTACAACCTCTTTGCCGCTTGTATACTTCTGGGATGTCATTTGCTATTTATAAAACGGAATTTATACCATGCTGTCAACTTCTTTGCATACCAAATCAAAGATTAATATAATAAATTGTGATAACCATGTACACCTTATTTTTCTTTATATCCGTTACCCACTCTTAAATATTTAATAACTTCTTTACAAATAAAAACATATTTTTGTAAGTTTTGAGTTCAAATTCACAATTGTATGGCCAACTAATTATCAGAGTCTCAGAGATGTGATTAATTCATCCCCTTAAAGGAAACATTACTATTCTAACCACATGGCATATAATTGATCAGAGAATTGGTAACATTTGGATTTCTTCAACTGACACAAATTTTTTATTGATAAAAATTGAATATTTTACAACTGTATCTGTCCACGTCTTGGCTATATATATATATATGGTCATGAACAGCTGAGAAGCTAAATGACACAAACATGAATTCTTTTTAAGAAAAAATACATAACACAGATTCTCTACTTTCAATCTGGTTTAGTACCACAAAAGTTTATTTTTGTGTCTCATCTGTCAAAAGTCAAACTTTTGGACTACATATTTTCTGGTATGTTTTCTTATCATCCATCATGTTATAATCATATTAATGTTTTTAGATCCATTTTCATGTGATCATGTGCTATGGTTTTAAATTCAGTTATATGTGACACAAAAGTTTGATCAAATTTTGTAGGACTTTTTCTTGTTGATCTGCATACAATTATTTATTTTGAGATAAGAATGGTTAGAGCTTCTGAAAATGTCAAAGTCAAAGAGGGTGGTGGTGTTGGAACTATCAGAATAGGTGCAACTGGGAAAGTAAGTGCCTTGATGATGCAAGAACTTGATACTAATGTTAAACCAGCATCAAAGAAAATAGGAGTTGATACACGAAGGATGCAAACTGCGCCAGTTTCGATAGATTGTGGAGGGTCTAAGAAAAGGCTCAAACGAATGATGTCGTTGAATGGTAGTGGCTCAAGCAATGGACTAGAAAAGAAGAAAAACGCGAGGAAAGGGTCACAGCAGATTCCTATGTTGGATTCTGAAGACTTGTGGATGGATAAAACGCCGATCAGAGGCAAAGAACACAAGAAAGTGACACGCCGAATTGTTGAAACTGTGGACTTAACGTGTGGGAAGAATGATGGAGATTGGTCTATTCTTCCTATAGGAAATCAACTCAGAAGGCTTAGTTTTTCCAAGATTTTGGATTGATTTTGATATTATTTGATGTTTTAAATCATCAAATTGATACCCTTTTTGTGTTATGATAATCCAATAATGTTACTATCATTGGGAGGATTCTTTACTTTTTTTAATGGGGTTGGTGGTGGCTTGAAAATGTGTACTTAGGATGCTTTCTTGAGCAGAACATCTAGCTGCATGTGCATAGAAAGAATTTGATTGATGAATATAAGCTGTATATGACACATTTGCATTTGTTTTGATTAAAAAACCAACAATTTTTGCATCTTTTTCTTGATCAAGAGGGAACCCAACTGATCTTTGTCTTGGTTATATTAAAAATTCAATACCTAAACATGTTTTGGATCAATTAAACAGTTTTGTAGGGTCACTCATCTATCTTATTCCTTTTGGGTTGTTCTTTACCTCAAGTTAATCATGGGTGAGTCTTGTAGCTTAAGTATTAGAAATGGCATATTTATGATCTGAGACAGATACATTATGCGCGAGGCTTTTCATTTGAGTCCTTTGTGAATCCAAGAAACACAGATGCAATAAGATCGCCTTTTTCCTAATCAGATCTTTTTAAATGCAGAAATCTTGGTGCATCGAAATTAAATATCCCAAATTTCACCATACATAAAAGGACACGGGAGGAAATGGATTTAATGATTCAATCTAACCTCTTGAATATCTTACCAAGACAAGCCACGATGTTTTTAAGTAAGACTGACACCGAATTTCTGATACAAAAATTTAAATAAGTAACAAAAAGGAAATTACATTGAGATTTGAACAAAGGTGAATATGTAGCCTACTTCTTCTTCCCTGCCTTTCCTTCCTTTCTTCTAATGATTTCATCTGCATATTTGACTCCCTTACCTTTGTATGGCTCTGGTGGTCTCCACTTCCTTATTGTGGCTGCAAATTGACCAATGCTTGACTTATCATATCCGCTCACTGTGATTCTGGTGTTCTCTTCAACTTTGACCTTTAGGTCATCCGGGATTGTCATTTTGACTGGATGAGAGAATCCAAGACTCAATATCAACTCTTTCCCTTCTACTGTTGCACGATATCCGACACCAACTAGCTGAAGTTTTTTATCGAATCCCTTGGATACACCAATAACCATGTTGCTCGTGAGAGTCCTGAACATAGCAATTGAATAATTCAGCACTAGGTGATGTATTTCTCATCTTACAAGCCAAGATACATGTAATGAAACTAAAACTTCTAGCTCAAAATATGTGTATAAATATTTTACACCTAACGTCTCTGTATTCATCAATCAATGCATAGCGAATAAGATCCTACTAATGTTACCTTCTGAGAATGTATAGGTAAATCGGTTTATTCTCGGTATACTGTGTCTCTAACGGCTGAAGGTGTGTAAAAAAATCAAAACTTGGCTAAAATGAACACAAGTCAAATGGTTCCAAAGTCGCCCAACGTATTTAGAGGCAAAAGATCTTCTATTTAGTATATATAAAACTCAAAATATAGACAACAAGTGTTTCCGGTCAGCCCGACCCATTTTGACATGCATTGGTTTTTATCCATTTTGAACCGTTATCCAATTTACTCGACCCATCCATCTTTCCACCTCAAGTTACCACATATGCAAAGGTGTATATTTAGAAGTTCAAAGGCTTTAATAGAAGTTCCTCAATGCTAAAGCCATCAAAAACATATTTTAAATATAAAAAAAAAATCAGATCCTAAACAGCAATTAACGATCATCAACTTATAAAAATAAAGATTTAAGGCTAAACATATGAATTACAGAAGCATAGGTACCTGAATAGCCCGTGCATTTGGTTGGCTCTTCTTGTCTCGACTGCCTTGCATACCTTAAGAATTGCCTCCTGCCTATCAATCATTATCTCACGGGGGTAAGACAATGCGAGTTCACCTAAAGGACCTTTCACCTTCATATCTTGACCTTCCAATGTAATCACCACATTTGACGGGACCTCGATTGGTTGCTTCCCAATTCTCGACTCTTTACACTCAACAGTGTTCCTTCTAAAACCAAGACGTGTAACGGGTACAGTTGAAACACAGAGACCATTTCTCTCACCCAAAAATGCAGACGCCAATTGGCTGCAACAAACAATATATATTAAGTCCCTAAAATTTAACCACCTCATATTCAAAGACAGATTCTTTTAAGAATTAGAAACACTCAGCTGACATAACAAAGAGCTGATATTACGTTTCGGGGGTGTTTGGGATGCGTTTATAGAACAGCTTGTGTTTATAGAAAAACGCATGTCAACACTTAGGGGTTGTTTGGGATTGCATATTTGTAGCATATGTTTATGGCTTATAAGCACTTTCAAATAAGCAACTCCCCAAGAAGTTGGTTAAAGATGCTTAATTCCAAACCAAATAAGCATATAAGCCAATAACTAATACTAATCATTTAGCAATCCAAACTCTTGAAAAAAGCACAATAATGACATGAAATATAAAAGAACACTTGGTTTCAATACATACATAATATAATAATTCAAAAATAAAAATAAATAAAAACCCATGATATACATTATACTAATTAAGCTGAATTGAGATTAAAGAAGGGTAGTTGTTGTACCTGGTGTGTAAAGAAGTAGCCATTGTTTTTGTCTTGTCACCAGAAATAAAAAAGAAAGAGGATGAAGATGAAGATGTGCTATCAACAAGATTGTTTTATCCTTTCACTCACTGTGTGTGTTGTTTCAAGATAACAAGACTTGTGTGTCCACCTAGTTTTTGTCTAATTACATCTATACCCTCCTTTTTCATTTTATTCAATGGACTTTTAAAACAAATTTTGGAAAAAAAATGTTTTGTTTTTAATTTTTTGTCAGGTCAGGAAACGCATGTTTTGTGTTTTGTAGAGAATGTGTTAGGAGAAATTTAGTTTGATGCAATCTTTATTTTGTACAAAACATGTTGTGGAAAAAAATTCTCTTTCGACTAAACCTCCCTAAGCTTTCAACTCTTGGTTGAACCGCCAAAAACTTGTTCAAATTCAACCAGGGTTTTAAAGCATTATGTAAAACCGTTCATGTGTTTTGAGTAATTTGTAGCCATCTAACATATTTGAGTATTCTTTACGAGAATCAAATGTGTTAGAAATGTCATCATGTGTATGAATGATTTTTGCTGAAAAAACTCATATATTTATGATAGACGTAATGATAAATGTTCGCTCAGTGTTAACTGAGTGTCACATTATCTCCGTCTTTTTCACCTTCCCACCATCTTTACCTCCTGATGATTGTCACATTCTTTACTATTTACTTGCATCTCGCTTACAAATACACATAACTCACAACACACTCATCACACACAAAAAATACACCATCAACTCCTTCAACCGGTGATATGCCCCATCTTCTCCCACTCTTTTTTTCCATGTTTCACACGTGCGCTCACCACCAGAGTGACATTCCTACACGCGTTGTGGCGGACACCATTATGTCCAGTCTGAGGTAGGTGCTTGCTTAGTGATGCGTAAGGATGGAGCCATGCCATCTTTGGTTTCAAGTGTCCGCAAGGTATGACGGTCACTCGCAAAGAATAAAGTTCTCTTTGCAAACCATCTCGCAAAGTGAGTTGCAACTTACGAGAATTCTCGAGGGATCTCAGCTACCATTTAACACATTTCTTTTGCTTTTAAGTCAAATTCGATCGCCTTTTTTTACTTTGACCAACGTAATGCTCTCATTCGTAATTGTAAACTCATGTTTTAAAACTAAATGCGTCTTATTAGGCTCTTATCATTCCTATTCCCATTCGCCACTTGATCCAAACACATCTACAAATACCGTACAACTTATGGTCAAGTTTATTAACTTTTTTTCTCATAATTTTAATCAATTTTTCTTTGTGTAAAAGAGTACGTCTATGTCCTATTAAACAAAACATTTGTTCTATTTCAAATATTCATTTACTACTATTTACAAAGGTAAATTACCACTCTGCGGATCTAACCATCACGAGCCCAGATACTGTACAAAGGCTAAAAAGGTGTTATCTAAGCTTATTTGTAGGCTCGTGAGCTTATTTAACTTTTGAATAGTTAATAAGCTTAAGTATTTAGGCTTAGGAGCTTATCAACTCGAGTTCATGACTTGTTTAAGCTCATAAGTTCATGTTGATAAGCTCAACTGAGCTAATTAGCTTTACAAAAGTTCAATAAGCTGAGAAATAAGCTTAAACAGACACTCCCTAAAGCATTCGACCATAAGTACAAGAACTCTTATCTTGATATCTTTTTATATGTGCATTGTGATCTTAACATTCTTTTAATTTATCTAATGTATATAGACTGTTTTTTAAACTGAGCTGTGTGTAAAAAATTGATGCAAGTAAACTGATTTTAGAGGTAAACTCACATTATTATACTATTCGATTTTTTCTCTTAAAAACACAATAAGCGCCATTGAAACAAACATCAAAACACCCGTTATACTACCTTTTTTGTAAGTAACTGTATTTTTGCTTTCACTACAAGTCCACCGCTAAAGAGTTTAAAGATAGCAATATAAATTTCAGATGATAGTACCCAAAACCATATTTTACTTGAAATGGCATGAGGGGAAGACATTATAAAAACCCTCGGTCCAACTTACAATTACACTTTCCCTACGTTTACACTAAAATACAACCAGTCAAGGGTACCCCCCGACGACCTTCTAATCTACACTTTGCTCCCACACGATAGGCTAAATTACCTTCTCATGGGATGCTGCAACATCACATCTGGTTCAAACCACCATCTTATCAGCGACCAAAACTTTGTTGGTTTTCAAAAGGTAGCTCTATGGGAGTCGCATTAGCATAAAACTCTTCCAAATTGTATAGTTCTCTCTGTTCCGGAAGAAATATATGGACGACAATATCGCCTGCAAATAACACACATATAAAAAAAACATTATTAAACTCAATTTCACGTTTCAATAATGTTGATCAATGAACTGCAAGAAGGAAGTACCGAAGTCTAATAAGGTCCATGAATTGGCTTTTGTATCTCCAGTTGCAAATTTCCCGTACTGTTTTTCAGCTAAATCACTTATTCTAGTCCTGCGGTACTAAATAAAGATCAGTATGCGTATTCTGTTTTAAAAGTATAATTATTTCCTTAAAAGTGTCTTCAAACATATTACCGGATGGCATCAATTTGAGGTCTAGAATATGCAGTGGTGATTAAGAAGAATTTGGTCCAATAGACCAGAGGTTTCACAAAGAGGAGTTTTATTTCTGCAGCCTTCACATCGCTTGCAATCTTTGCCATCGCTACAGCAACTATTCAATAACAAAAATAATGTAGAATAACATCAATAAGCCAACACGATATAAAATTGCTCATAAATTTAAAAGTGCGCAGTATGAAGGGCTCACAAGCCAAACATTCAGCATCATCATCAACGTCTGCAGTAGGAGGTTTTTGATCTTTACTTCTGTAAACGACCTTTCCGTATTTCTTAAACAAGTCATCATACATGTCGTCTGTATCTTGACTCATATCCTGCAGGTACACCACTCATTATAACTTATGCAACCAGAAAACCAATAATCACAATAGCAGCACAAGTTCATACCGCTCCTAAAGCCATTGGGGCAACGACAGAAGAACCCCTTAACGATCTTTTTAAGGACCTGCCCAACTTATAACCCTCAGCCAATTGTGAAGACTTCCATGCATTAGTGTGTGGGCTTAAATGGCACAGGTCTGGTGATATTAAGTTGCAGGCACTGAATCTGGCAAAACAAGAGCAACAAAATAAGCACTCATCAGATCAGAGGTTATTTTTCAAATTTCAAACATTGAAGAAGAGTTCAACTAAGATTCTTAATCTCTTCAATATTTTGTTCCATGGTCCAATACTTTCCGGCCTCCAGAATGACAAAAGTACTTGAATTTCTAAATAGAAATATGGCATGAGGCCTATTGCAAATTATACAACAGAACTAGATCAATTTGCAGTCATCGTCATAAAAACTAATATGCAAGTCACTAGTGATCATGCTGAATCTCATAATCCGAATAAGCAAATATCAAGCCTCAAGCAAGTAACAAGCGCATTTTGTGATACGAACCATTTCGTATCAGTTGGTCATGTGTATCCCATGTTCATGGTTAACTCGGTTAGGCGGGAAAGTTAGTTAAACAAGCTCTTATAAATAGTGATCATGCACTCATTACTCATTAGTTACTTAGCTAACGAAAATATTGTCTCCTCTCTAATCTCTCTAAACACAAACAATTACACATATTAGCTCATATACCCTAATCACTTCAATTCTTATTCTACTTTCATTAAGAATTCGGGTACTTGGATTTCCGATCTTCATTTCTCAAGTGATTTCTAGATTGGATCATATCATTTAGATCAGTGGATCTACCTCTGGAGTGAGAGCAAAAGTAAGCCCCAATGAGAGTTTGTTAACAGATAGGGAAATCTAAGAATAAGTTTAGGGAACACTTTGTAATCATTTGTTACCGAATGCATATCTATAGGTTGTAGTCTAAAGCATATATGGCTTTCATGTTTCGCCAAAGGTACTTTTTAGAAACCCTTAAAAGCACCTTTCGGGCCACCCACCTGTCCTCAAGACCCAAGTTCCCATAAGGTATGTGTACTCTAGTGCCCAAACGCTAACAATTTGTTAAACTAATTTACACTCACTCTATCGCAAAACAAAGCAAAATTCATTTTTGAGATATCCACCGGTAATAACTTAACTGTTATTTTGACAAAGTTTCAACCGAACATAACCTCTTTGCACACATCAAAAGTCGCTAAAATACTAATATCTTTTATCTCAAAATCAAAACCATATGGTCTATCGTTAACAATTAAAACTCAAAGCCTTTCGCTAAACCAAGTAATCCCCACAAGTGTAATGTTCCACACTAGCTTTTTAGACTACCCGTAGTAATGACTACATCCACCACCACCACATCAGCTTTTCACTCATTCAACAAATCTACCACCAAACACGTGTAATAGTGATCACGAAACCAACCACACAAACATACCCCACAATACACTCACAGACACAAAATAAACAAAAAACGGTCAGGTGACGCAGATGACCAAATGGTGCTCAAAAGTGATGTTTCACGCGTCATCGACTGGGGGGAGTGATAAAGGACGACGCGTCATCGGTGGCCTATTTCGGGTAGCCTTAGCTTAGCTTACAAGTACTCCTGCTTACTTACAACATTAACCCCATCTTCCCTATTCAGGAGGAAACAATTTACTTCAAAATCAACCAAAAATCACCCCTCATTTTACTTTACTTTTGTTAAGTGCCTTTTTGTTTCACTTTACTTTCCTTCATTAAGTGATACAAAGCGTAAGTGTTTAGTGACTACCTTAAACAAAATGTCCTGATATACAAAGTTCTAACCTTGGGAAAATCATGGAAAATATGACGAAAGAGTGAAAAAAGAAAAGTCACTAAAACTAATATAAAAAAAGAATGCGAAATGTGAAGAAAAATATGAGCAAAAAGTGGGAAAATCAGGGGATACCTGAATTGAAAGGAAGTAGCAACGGATGAAGCCATTTTTGTTGTTGATAATCAAGAATGATAAACAAGACTCCCTGGCGTACAAGATACCACCAAACACGTGTAATAGTGATCACGAAACCAACCACACAAACATACCTCATTTAAACACAAACATACCTCATTTAAACACAAACATACCCCACAATACACTCACAGACACAAAATAAACAAAAAACGGTCAGGTGGCGCAGATGACTAGCCTTAGCTTAGCTTACAAGTACTCCTGCTTACTTACAACATTAACCCCGTCTTCCCTATTCAGGAGGAAACAATTTACTTCAAAATCAACCAAAAATCACCCCTCATTTTACTTTACTTTTGTTAAGTGCCTTTTTGTTTCACTTTATTTTCTCTACTTTCCTTCATTAAGTGCTACAAAGCGTAAGTGTTTAGTGACTACCTTAAACAAAATGTCCTGATATACAAAGTTCTAACCTTCGGGAAATCATGGAAAATATGACGAAAGAGTGAAAAAAGAAAAGTCACTAAAACTAATATAAAAAAAGAATGCGAAATGTGAAGAAAAATATGAGAAAAAAGTGGGAAAATCAGGGGATACCTGAATTGAAAGGAAGTAGCCACGGATGTAGCCATTTTTGTTGTTGATAATCAAGAATGATAAACAAGACTCCCTGGCGTACAAGATAATAATAAATCTTTAAACTCAAAAGACAAGAAAGAAAAAATCAGAGCATTCTATCCAATCCTTGTTCTGTTAATGACTTATTTGCCCCTTCCTTTATTTTCTCTATGAGGCCATTTGGTAGCTTTGGGAATTAGGGAATAACAGGGAACGAGTTGGAATTTAACCCGCGCGTTGCGGCGGGGGCAGTGCGTTATTTTTATAAATAAAGTTTATTATATAGAAAGTCGTAAATAGATAAAAGCTCGTTTTGTAAAGTTTTTTTTTCAGTTTGGGCCGGTGTTTTTTTTTACTTTGGGCCAAATTTACGTATGTCAGAAACATTGCGACATTGGGCTCGTTTTGTTCACAATTCGCAGACCTTTCGGCGTGTATTTTTCCGCAGGTATTTTTTGATCTGAATGAATCGGTAGATATGTGTTATATATTTAATAAATAAAGTTTATTATATAAAAAGTCGTAAATAGGTAAAAGTTAAGGGTCCGTTTTGTAAATTTTTTTTTTTATGTTAGGCCAGATTGGGGGAAATTTTTTGGGTCAGATTTTAGGCTATCACCGTGTTACTGTAGCATGTCACTGTAGCACGGTGGAATTTTTTTTTTTTATAGTTTGGGCCAGATTTGAGCTAACTTTTTGGCCCAACACTGTAGCGCACTGTTGGTCAAAGTTTGGTCAGACATTTGTGAATTGTATTATAGGTTAATTAGTAATTTAAGAGCATGTTTAGTGTGAGGGTTTTGTTTACGAGGAATCATAATTTAAGTCATATACAATGTTTGTTTGAGGGTATGGGTTTTAATTTTTTGTTTGATTACTCAATATCCGGAATCCTTCATAGGAATCAATATAGATGGGTTTTAGATGTTTACTTCCATTTCTTTTTTCCGTCTTAAAGCCCCTCTCAATTTTTGCTTCTTGTTGTCATGTAGTGTTTAAATTATTATTTTTGTATATGTCAAAGTAAGAACTCAAATCCAAATTTATCAATTCAAACAACAATAATGGAAATGACACATCTAATTAAACTCATTGTCATTCCACTCTATACCTATACTCATATCGATTGTAATTTATGGCAACAAACTAAACGCATCCTAAGTAGTGTTACGAGACCGTAGGTTTATAGCAAGAGCTCAATGGAGAGCTAGTGGGCATTGTGCCAAACCACCGACCCACGTTATGGTGTCATCCTCGTACCGAGCCTCGGCTGTTAGTGCCTCGCGGCACCACCACAAGCTTATGCGGGATGGTTTTTTGGTTTTTTTTTTAATGTATTTAATATTATTTTTTTTTGTTATGTGAGGGAGTGTTGTTTTTTGTGTTGTAATAAATTATGATGTTATACGAAAAAATGTTGAGATGACATCACTTTTACCTATCACACCACCCCATTGCACATGAAAATCATTGCATTGGACTTTTCTTAAGTAGTCGTTCGGTTTATGAGTTTAACTGTGTTGCCAAGATGATTAGCATCTAGATGTATCTCAGCATCCCATCCAATACCCACGATAGATAGTTCTTCGGTTCTTCCTATTGTTTAAAGCAAAAATAAATAAATCTTTGCAAGATTTGACATGGACTATATTATAACAATGCTTATGAATTGGTATATGTCACTCGATTTGCAAACAAACTGATCAATAAAACTCATATATACCCAAGAAAATAATATATTAGAAAGATATAATACGGAGTTCATATCAATTTTCATACTCATAAAAACAGAAGGTGTACCATTAAGTTCAGGATAAAATTACTTGAAACTTACAGAAAATTTGTTTTACCTTACACATTTAACAGAAATGTTAAATTCACAAAAAGTTTATAAAATAATATATACACAATGACTTAGCAACAAAATATTAAAAGTAATAAAGAAGAAAGAGAAATTATTATGCAATGTGATCGGACCGATACACGTGCCATGTTATTGTGTGTGCATTATTTTGTAAATTCTTTGTGTGCAATATCATTGCTTCACATTTAATACTGTGGAGGTCGTATTTTTTTAATAAAATTGTCACACGTGTACATTTAACTAGGTGGTGAGGAACATGCATGGTATTTCGCTTACTAGGCTTATATGAATAATGACTACATTAAGCGACCACTTTGAGCGAGAATCTAGGACTACAACGTTGGGATACGGTGGGGATGCTAGAACATCACTCCATATATACTACAAAAAAAATACGAAATAGATCACTTTAAAAAGATCAATCTTCAAAACACCCGTTTAATTAGTGAAATGGTCGGGCCTTAAACATAAGTAAATCGAGTATTTGTTGGAAAAATAGTAAAATATATTTATGTCCAAAATGAAGACAATATGAATGAGATATTGTGTCTTAAAGTGGGACACATAAAACACAAAATCTGAAAATCTATTTTAGGAAGATTTAAACTTATCAAATAAGTTTGTACAGAATATTTTGTGTCATTAAAAGATATGCAAAAAAAAAATTGTTAATAAAATATTTGCTTAAGTTGGACAGTTATTTATCTTGAAAAACTAGACAACGTTTTCACTATAAATAGATGTCTAGTCTCATTCGTTTTAGACACAACTAAATATGCAGCTCCATAGAAACCAAGTTTCACCATCCTTTCGATCAGAAATGTACGACTGCTTCCGTGATTTTTCAAGCAAGTTTGTCAGGTCCGGCTGTACAACAGCTTTGGACGTTGTACTCTGGGAAATAGACGGCGAATCTGTTTTAAGAGAATCGTGTTAAACATGAGCCTCGTTCCACGACCTTTTACTGCTTTTATTTACTTATCGTTATATAGTGTCTGTCTTCTGCTTCTACCCCTTTCTGTCTGTTATTTAATTTTCTGTTAATTTAATTTATTGTATTATAATTCGATTTTATTAATAAAAGTGTAACAGTTTCCCAACAGTCTTAAAACAGATTCTGTGTAACAGAATTAAAATCACTTTTGTTAAATCGGATTAATTATTATTATTATATTTTATAATTATAAACTGTTTTCTGTCAAAACCAAGTTGAGTTTCTTTGGAAATCAGTTTTAATAAACAGATTTTTAATGTACATATTTGAAATTACAGATCTATAACGATTTTTAAAAAGCAGTTGTTCAAATCAGTTTAGTTTGAAACCAAGATTGAGTTTCTGTTAACTGATCTAGTTGATTTTTTTTTGAACCGCAAAAATTTATTAAACTAGCAAGGAGCTAGAAAACAATTACAAGGAAATAAATTGGGGATTTTTTAACCAATCGTCCCAAGAAAACGTCGTATGACAACGACTTTTACACCAATTGAAAGCACAAAAAACTATAGCATCAAAAATTTCCGAACGTCTTGGAGGAGATTCTTCAAAAATGATCCGATTCCTAAAGTTCCAGATAAACCACCAAGATACGAAGAACACTCCCTCCAACATAGCTTTGACCTTAGAGGAGAACTAACTGATCGAAAGAATCAAACTGCCATCTTGGAACGATGACCAGTCATGAGGATCTAAGCCCCCACCATCTGCATATGCGACAAAGAACAAGCGGACCAAATCACAACGGAAGAAAGAAGTGGCAAACATCTTCCTCGCATACTGAAACAAACCGGACAAAGAACGACTCAATAGTGATGCCTCCTGCGAATCAAGATTAACTCGAGTCGGTAAACAATCTTGCCGAGCTCGCCAAGCGAGATGTTTAAACCTTAATAGGTATTTTATTGATCATCTAGTCTGGGCAGCTTGATGCGAAAAAGATCACAATGAAGTTACGAATCTCCTAACCCGTAAGTTACGCATCTACGCTAACCAAATCAACAAACCCATCGATCACCTGAATTCATAAAGTCACCGAATCCATCAAAGAATCAAATCAAGCCAACAGATGTTCATCCCGATACCACCACCGAGCATTTCTACGGAACGAATATCTATCGTGGCACTAAGCTTAACAGCCACCACGAGCTTCTTTGTTCAGTCCAATGCGAACAAAGCGAGGAAATTTGCACGAAGTGGAACACACCGAACCAACAATCGAACAAGTATCTCGAATCAACACCATTACCAATACGTTTATTACCAATGCGAACAGAATCAAAACCTTCCCTTTTAACTATTGACTCCCTCATTATTGAACACACATTAGTAGGATTGACATATCGATGGAGTTTCCACAGAAGAAACCATAAAAGCGCACGAATGAACTTTATACCTAACGACCAATCCTTGGGATACAAAACGCCAAACCCATTGAAAGGAGGTCACGGTTACTAGAACCAAGATTGATATCTTTGAAGCAGAATCTGGTACCAGGTTATAGAAATCAGATTGAATTTCTTGGATACAGGTATTTATAACAATTTATTTTAATTATTTTTGTGTGATCTTCAGGTGATCAGATCAGTTATTTTAAAACCAAGATTGATTTCTATTAAACTGATCTATTTGAATTCATTGGAAGCCATTTGAGTTTCTTGAATCTGGATTTTGGTACATATTTAAATAACTCAAGTCGAGTTTTATATTAAGATACCAAATTATTTTAACAGTTCTTAATTGTTTTCGTGTTTAAATATTGACAAGTTTACTAAGTGTGACCCTAGTGAATCTTGTAAATGTAATTGGTGCGCTAGTTACTAACATGGTTGCAGATCATGACGAATTTAGATTCATTGGAACCAAATGGAGTTTCTTTGAAATAAATCTCATAAAATATAAGTTGCTATTTTATTAGATAACTATAACATGTTTAATGAAATCAAGAAGAGTTTATTGAAAAACAAGAATATTGATAGATTAAACCAGTTAATATTAAATATCAGATTATATACAGCATTTTTAACTAAATTAGTAAAGTGTTTGTTTGACTTGTCCTAGTTAAATTTTACACCGGTCGAGTTAATTATTAACTAGATAGAATATTTGAAAATTTTGAAGTTTAAAAGTATATCTATAGAAAACTTGTTGAGTTTCTTTAGAAGAATGGATCTACTGAAACCTTGTTGAGTTTCTTTAGAAGAATGGATCTACTGAAACCTTGTTGAGTTTCTCAAGATGAATGGATCTACTAAAACCTTATTGAGTTTCAGTATATAAATATATCATGTAAAATAGATCTATTAAGATCTTTTTAATGAAAATTGACAACATCATATTACATATGTGTTTTTGTTAAAACATTATGTAATAGGTGATATTGTTTAATTGTTTTAATCGAAAGACTTCTTTTAAAACGGTTTTGTATAACGGATCATTACAAACATTAAGTGTTTTTTTAACAAAGGAACGAATAAAATCGTTTGTTAAAGAACATCATGTGATTAAGCATTTTGTTATAGTCACCAAAATTAAGTTTCAAACTAATCATCCGGGACCGTCGTATTAACAAAATATTTGAATGGTCACGATGAGATCTAAAGAACTGCCTCCCGAACTGTTAAAAGGTAAGAGCCGTGATCGTAAAAATTCAATATATAATATTACATATAATATATAAGTATACAAAAAATTACTAATAATCCTTGAGGACAAAGATCACACGAAAATATTCTACGTAAGAAACCGGTAAGTGATTACCGGGTCGTTTTCCTAAAGACTTATGAAATTGAGACCTCGTTTGTTATTTGGACAATGACTTGAATTGGTTCGAAGATGATTTGTTTTCTAAAATCCTAATAGTGAGCAAATAAAGGGATAATTAAACCTAACTACGAAAAAAACAATAACGGGAAAATAAATTTTAACGCAAATCGGGAATCCTAAATGGGACCTAAAAAAACTAAATTATCAAAATTAAGTCCTAAATTTATCTTTTTGGTTTTTATAAGTCTTAATTGACTAAAAAGCAAGAACAAAGAAAACTAGACCAAAAACGAGAGAGTTTTAAGCTTAAAAACATTAAAAATATGAACGGGATTCAATCCCGTTCTTTAAAAATCAAAATTTTGCAATTTAAACCCTACGAAAGCAAATCTAATTTTCCTAGATTCTAAATGTTAAAAGAAAATTTTCTAAAAAAGAATTATATTTTTTTTGACTTTTTTTATAATTTTTTATGAATTAAAAACGATTTTAATGAAAATTAAATATAAAAGATACTAAACTATTTATAAAAAAACTAGAAAAATTACGAAAATAGCTTGAATGGTGAGGAATCTAAGAAAAATAAGTTCGTGAAAACAGCTTATCGAATAAGCTGTGAAATAAGCCAAAACAGCTTATTATACAAAAGAGCTCAAAATGTGTATAAATATTAACTAAATGAAAACTCTAACGGATGAGCTATTGTAGCACAATGGTTGTGTGTGTTGGGGTAAAACGCTTGGTTGATGGTGGTAGAGGTCCCAAGTTCAAGCCTTGCTCACCCGGGGCTTCCCACTATCCCAAGTGTTTTTGCAAATTCCATTTTTTATAACTTTTTAAAACACTTAAAAATAAGCAACTTTTGTGAAAACAAACTTTTTGAAACTTAAAAATAAGCACTAGAAGGGAACAGTTTGCTTAAAAGCTTAAAATTAAAAAGAGCTAAACTGTTTTCAATTTTTAGCACAATTTTGCAACTATCAAGACAAATAAGCAACAACAGATAATAAGCTATATCTAATAAGCATAAGAGAACAAAAATAAGCAAAGAAAATGAGCTACAATAAGCTAAAAATGACAGAAACCTTAAAAAAACTAAAACACTTAAAATTTCTTTAAAGCTAAACTGCAAATAAGCTCAAAGAATGAAATAAGCTAACTCTAGGACTAATTAAGCTATTTATAAGCTAAGCCTAACCTAATAAGCTAATCTAAGCTAGAATTAAGCACAGAACACAAGCCATAAGCTGAATTATCAAATTAAGCACTTTGGTGACTTAACATACCAAAACAGACAAACAGACACTTTTGTGCTAATTTTTAAGTACACAAACGGATCCTTATAGAAATAAGCCTAACACCTATTTAAACATAGACCAAAAAACTACGTGAAACAACTTTTAAAACAAAGTTTGAAAATCATGAGCTAAATAGAAAGCTGGTTGAAAACAACTGAAACACTCAGAACATGCTGATTAGATTTTTTTTGGATTTCAAAAAGACAAAGTGCTATATTTGAGCTTAAAAACAGATGTGTAAATAAGCAGGATTTTGTAAAATAAGTTCAAATAGATTGACTATGATCTATAAACTATTTGTATTTTAAAAATTAAAACCTAATGACTAAATTTACCCTCTGAACTTTGAACTTGAAAATAGCTTTTTGTCTGTTTCCCTATCTGATGCATATGACATTTAAGTGTCCAAAACTCAAATCCAAAAGTGCAGGCAACAAAATTTGATTCTATACTACCAAAAACACCAAAGTGAATACAAATTAAACTACCAATTTAGCTAAAAGAAACTAGAGTTTATAATGCTATTTTAACTAAGCCTATATTAACAGATTCTACTAACTACCTACTAACTTAATTTTAACTGAATTAAGGTACCAAAACTAAAAAAAACAGAACCTATAAACTTAAAATTTAAGTTTAAACTGAATTTAAAAGGTCAAATGGACTTAAGCAGTACTAACTTTAGTTAGTACTGCTTGTCCCAAACATCCCTTTAATTCTGTCAAACTCATATTTAGCGTATAGATTTGAGTTTTAAAGTTAAAAAATGAGATACCAGATTATAACAAGCTTTTATCACAACTACTTAACAGATTTAAATGACTAATTAAGCCAGAATTTTAAGCTAACTAATTATGCTATATTGTTTTTTGTTTTTTGACAGGTTTTATAAAATAGCAAGCAAATTAAAATCTAAGCTAACTAAAGAACATATTAAGCATTAGATGACTAAAATAAGCAGTAATAAGCAGATCTAAACTACAAATAAGCATACAATAAGCAGATGAAGCAGATTAAATCTAATAGTACATATTTAAGCTAGAATATAAAGAAGAAACTTACAGGAGCCTTTGCTCTAAACAAGGCTAAGATTTAGCTCAAATGAGATATCAACAAGATCCAACTTATCCTTAGATAAGCTGGTGAGGTCCTGGAAGTCCTTACATGATTGACTTCCTTTCCATTAAATAGCTTTGGTAATTTTGATTGTGGAATTAAGTGTCAAAAACTTAACTAAGCTTTTCAGAGCTTGGTTGAGCTATTAGCCAGCTTAAAAGTAGATTAAAGAACTTATGAGCTTATGTGAACAAAAATAGAGCTTATTTAAACAATTATGAATCAAAGTAAAGCATTAAGAACAATTGATCAATTATGAAAAACAGTTGGGCAAGTTAATTATCTTGTAAAAACAAGACAACATATTTCACTATAAATAGAGGCCATAGTCTCATTCCGTATATAGACACAATATTACTTGTTTTCACAGTGTATGAATAACAAATATATTGGAGTAGTGTCCTGATGAGATGTATTGATGATCTCTTATTGGCTTTAGACTTGATAGTGCATTTTGGTTTTAGTAATCGGAGGCTGGAGCAGACTGCCACCTTTTCAATATCAACTAACTCGGAGTGATAAAGTCGATAGAAATGTGTTTTATCTCCATGAGAAATGAAACAAGAGTCTTTTAAGAAACCTTGAGTGGCTAGGGAGGGTTGTGCATTGCATCATTGGGTCCATGATGACTATCTTCAATACCATATAACATCTTAGTGTTTCTGATAGCATATGTGTTGACCAGGTTTTTGTCTAAGTGTAAGGAGGGCTTCTTTATTTTCACCCTTTATCTTTACATTTCTTTTTCATTCTCCAACCCCATTAATGCTTACCAAGACTTCATAACTAGCACCTTGTTGGGTTTGTTCCAATACTAGCTTTGTCTTAGTCGGCATTATCCCTTTTTCTTACTTTACTCCTTTTATCAAATCATACCTAAGGACTTCTATTTTATCTAATGAAATGTCCTTGGGTAGATCCCTCCGGTTCTGGCTAGATCATGGAACAAATAACTAACCTTAATCACCTTATAACTCCATAAAATTAAGTACATTGTCGGTCTTTTGGTATTTCCACAGTAGCTATTAAAACCTTTTGAAAAAATCAATTAAGGTTCTAATGATATTAATCAAAACTTTTTGTACCTTGATGTTTTACTTTTTTAGAAATGCTCACCCTCAACACGTGCATCGATAACCGAAAGAGTTTTGCACAGTGAGGGAGTATACATCACTTGAGACTATACAGATCACTTTTTACAAGTTTCATATATTTTAATCACATTTTCTCCCCTTATCAAAAATGTTAAATCTCTTGATATTTTGGATATCAATTGATTCAAATATGTTTGAAAGTTGTTTAGGGAGAAAAATGTTCTGATTATTAGCAAGCCTTATTAGGAACATTTCAATGCTCTCCCTCAATTAATGAGGGTATTATATAGTGTTGATTACAATAATTTGAAGGATTTTGAATTTATTGAAAAATTCTTGAAAATTCGTACTTACACACTATATAAGCCTATTTTATGTTCTACACTACGTATTGCATGTTCACAAGATAAAGAACGAAACTAGACCTCAATATTAGCATGACAAAATGAAAACGTTAGATTGTCCGTATACGCAGTCTGTAGTTCGTCCCGTTTGTCCTCCTACCAACACAGCATTTCAAGCTTCTCTTGAACAGTCTTTTCAGCAAGAGGTTGTCCATCATTTATACCATTTCATCAGTCCATTTCAGATCTTTCTTTGTCCAAGCTTTCTTTGGCATTGCTTCAACTTCTGAAAGTCTTTGCTCAAACTTCAAGGACGAGTCAGATTCGGATACATTTGTAACTTGAGCTTGTGTGGTTGGTGGTGTCGGTGTTGATGTTGTCTTTTTAGTAACCATTGAGATAACAGTGTCAATGAGTGGAGTTCTTAGGACAGCTGGGTCCTCTTGATGAATAGGAACATCCATCATTGACTGAATCTCATGTTCAACAGATGACATAGTTAAACTAGTTGTTTATTTCCAGCTTGTTTCTTTGCAACTTCTGCACCAGCTTTGTTTTCATTAGCTTTGTTTTTCTCATCACTGGAGACGTCTTTGAACTTCATCATCAGATCCAGAAAGTGAGTTGCTTGAGCTACCAGAATTGTTCTTTGGCTCATCGAGAACCTCTGAAATAATACCAGATCCTTCACTTGAATACTTGGAAAGTTGTTGAATTTTGTAGACAAGCATGTTTTTTTCTTCTTTTTGACGCTTCTATAGCTTCCCCCGAACCAGCAATCCTTTCTTTAGTAGATTCAAGACTTTCTTCCCAGTACTTCGAAATAATAATACCCACATGAATAAGTCTTAATGGATAAATCCCAAATACTCAAAGTACCTAATTTATCCCTTTCAATATGTCGAAACTGTATCATCAAAGTCAATTAAGTCCCGGATGTGCGCATTTCTCTCTTTATGATAGTGATGATATGAATTGTAACACCAAAGTCAACTAAGTCCCGGATGTAGACAATAAAGCCCTCTAAGTAGTCAAAATGATAACACCAAAGACAATTAAGTCCCGGATGTACACACTTCTTCTTGCAGGATACTGACTATCTAAAGGAATTATCATACCTATGTGTACCTATTTTATCAAATATTACTACTTCTATGATAATAAGCTTAGTGATTAGCCGATCGGGGAAACATTAATTAAATTTGAAACATATCTTTAACTTCAAGGCTTCTAAAACTACGTAATTATTTCTAAACAAACCTAAGCCTTTTAAAACTATGAGGTGTTGGCAATATTGGTCGTATGTAGTTTTAATCCTAAGCTACTAACCTTGAAATTATATTTAAGCCCCTAAAGTTATTGACTTTTGACAACTTAAGAACTTGGAGTTAAAATAAATTAAATCCCCCTCAAATTATTATCCGTCAAGTTAAAACTTTTTCGTATAATTTCCGTGACTTGTTGAAGACCGTTTTTATAACTTCTTTCAATTATCTTTTAAGCCTTTCTAAGTTATTAGAAACTTATCTAAGTGGTAACCTAGATCATTCTAGTTAAAAATTTAAACATTCATAAGTTCCTAATTAACATACAAGTCCCTTAAGATACAAACAAATGACATCTAAAGCCCTTTTGAGTTAGACTTGAAGTAACTCCCCTTTAATAAATGATCTGTCATTGTTAAATCTTTTATCCGTTAATCACTTGTTTTATTTGAAGCATTATTTTAAAAGAATATTTGTTAGCACTTTTCTCTCTCTTAAATAATGATCTGTTTTCTATTTAAAGACCTATAGTCATTGTTTGAGTGATATAATTTTCTTTTAAAATCTTTTTATGATGAGAAACTGATAAGATTGATTTGTTTTATAAGACAACACCTTTTACACCAAAAATAAGATTTCTCTTATTTTGAAAAAAAAGTAAATACACTGACACATACACTTATTTTATAGAAAGTACGGGTTGTGTAACAAAGTATACACAAGCCTTACATGATTATAAAGTAGATCATGCCCGAGAAAGTTAATTCCCGTTGAGAGTTCAAGTTTTTTTTGACGAAATACTTGCCTTTAAGATTATGACCGGGTTGCAGTCTGAAATAACTATAAGCCAATGACATGTTTTGAAAATATTTAGAACTTCTGCTCGAACTTTATTTACAACATCGTGTCATTATTGAATAACATTTCTAAGGCCGTAAATATTATCGATTCCAGAAGACATGTCATGAAACATATTTTTGGATTTTCTGATTTTATATTTTTCTATTTGATTTTTTAGTTTTATATTTTTGTATTTTCTTTTTGTAAAATTTTATAAAAATGAAAAATCTTTTTGAGTTTTTTCTGATTTTCTGTATTTACATAGGATATAAGATGTGCCACCAACACTCTTCTTCTTCTTCTGTCAGTCTTTTCAGCGTTTCAGGTGACATACTTCTCATTCCAAGCTTGTTGATAAGAATTCAAGTCTTTCTCGTCCTAATGCTTTGGTAAAGATATCTGCCAACTGATATTCTGTTCTGACGAAGTATAGCTCAACCACACCATTTTCCACTTGCTCTTTGATGAAATGGTATCTGATGTCAATATGTTTAGATCGAGAATGTTGGACGTTGTTACAACATAAAGCAATAGCACTTTTGTTATTGCATTACAGAGGAATTTTGTTGAATCCAAGGCCATAGTTTGTCAGTTGTGATCTTATCCAAAGAATTTGAGTACAACATCCGGATAGGGCTATGTATTCAACTTCTGTACTGGATATGGTTATGCTTTTTTATTTCTTTGACGACCTGGTATGTGTTTAATTACACATACCTTTTGCCAATAAAAACGTGCCTAAAATGACCAAAATATACCAAAAATACATTGTATTTGTGTGTTTTTTGATTTATGATTGTGTAGGTAACGAATATTCACTAAAGGACAAAAATCAAGTCAAAACGGACAAAACCAAGCACGGGAATGAAATGAGAGCAAAAAGTCAAAGTCAAAGTCAACCGAAAAAGTCAACGTCAAAGACGAAGCCAAAACCAAAGAAAACTTATCGGGCCAACCCGACCCATTTTATTGGGCCAAGTCAGCCCAATAAGCATCAAAAGACTAAGGCTTATATAAGCCTTTATCACATTGGGCCTTTTAAACCAAACTGCGCCATTGTAAACAAAAGCAGCCCAATCCATTAAAAGAGTTAACAGAACAATAACGATCCTTTTATTTCATCAGTTAACTCTTTTACGCTGTGGTCCTCCCCCACACCTTCACACCACAAGTCCTCAAAGGACCATCCTTGCAATGGAGTTATATGACTTCAGGGGCTGTTCTTGCCTCTCTCCCAAACATCTACACCACAAGGACCATACCTGAAATAGAACTATATGAGTTGAAGGGCCAAAATTGCCAACTCTCAAAACTTTAAAACATAACCAAATTTACCCGCCTATTTTCACTGTACTTCTCCCACACAATGCGTGTGCACTGTAGCACTCTTCCAAAACATCACTTTCCCTCACCCTCTTCCCCAAAACCCTTAACCCCACACCTTAACCCCACCTCACATGGGCTCAATGCCACCTTGGCAATCCTCTAAATCCCTATTCGTCAAGATTTTCAAGACAAAATCAAGGGTTCAGATTTATTGGCTTGGTGAACAAGAACTTTGAAGGGCTGAGATGAAGACTTTTATACTCCTCACATAACTAGCACAAGAAGCACACATGGCTGCTCATATTTGACTATAAATACTAAGCTTAATTCCAGTTTGTAGTATAACTTTACTTTTAATGTTTTTATGTCATTTAAAATTCAGGCATTTTACTTTCAAAGCCTTGTAATATTTTTAAGTTAATGAAAATTTCAGTTTCAAGTTGTTAAAATTCTGTCTCTTTTAAAAGTATTATGCAATCAAGCTTATTTGTGTTCACAAGTTCTTTCTATAAGCTCTTGTAAGCTTATAGAAGCCTTTTATACTCATTTAAACTTTTACAAAAGCTTTAGTGAAAGTTACTGTTTCATTAAAAAGAAATTTGGTATTCGAGCTTTTTGGAGCATGGTGTATTATGGATGGCCATGGGTTAGAGCTTCGTGGGAAGCATTATGATGTTCTTAAACTGATTTTGGAGTTTAAAATCTTAACAAAAGCTGTGGACTACTTGTAAGTCCCAAAATTCCTTTTCAAATCAATATTTATGCATTTGCTTGTAATTTGCTTAAATTAGTGCCTCAATCTGTTTATGTTAAATCTTTTTAGATGTTATTTTATTGCTATTTGATATGTTTTAATGAATTTCATAAGGCTGTTTAGCTTAAAATGAGTTTGAAAATTAAAGGTGTTTGGTAAGGAACTGTTTTTGCTTAAAATCATGTTTTGGGCAAGTTAAGTTCTCAAAATGAATTTAGATTCTTCTTAAATGAGTTTTAGATCATGTTGGATTAGGATTTGAGCTAGTTTTCAAAAGTTTTTATGTTTTCATAAGTAATGTTCAAATCTGTGATCCTTTTATGTTTATAGACTGTGCACATTTTGATTTTAAGCTAAAAAGTTTAAAGTGGTGTTTTCTTAGTTCAAAATGCATTTCTTATCCAGCCTAAAATCTGGTTGCAAGTTATTTTGAACTGTTTCATTATTTAAAACAAAAATGGGTCAAAACAGTGTTGTTTTTCAAGTTTATGGGTCAGTTTTTTGCCCATTTTCATTTCCATTTTTAGGTTAGTTAAAATTAAAGTTAGAGTCTGAAAATTGGAGCATAAGCTCATTTCTAGCTAATATAAATCTGTTTTTAGTTTTTACAAACAATAAGATTATTTTGAATGCTTATTTTTAGGGCTGCTAGTTGCCATTTTTCTCTTAAAACCAAAAATGCATTCTGTGAGCAAATTCTTTGAAACTTGACTTTAGTTGTTTTAGTCTGTTTTGAATCATGTTTTTAATGCTTAAATTTGTAGTTTGTTAGCTAAACTTATCAATGTTTTTTTTTGAGGTTTTAATTTTTTTACTTTTAAGTAGCTTTTTCATGGTTTAATTTGCTCAAAAATATGTTAGTAGAAAAGTCTTAAAAAGTTTTTAAGTTAAAAAACTATCAACTTATTTTCAAATTTTTTAGCTTATTGTAATTGCTTATTTAGGGTTAATCTTGCTTATTAGGTGTAGTTTAGACCCCCATAGCTTATTCAGTTTAGTCCCTAGCTTATTTTAGCTTATTAGCCTTTTTAGCTTAGAATTTTAAGTATAAAAGCTCTTAGGTAATTCTGTCATTTTAAGCTTAGTATTAGCTTATTTGTTAGCTTATTTTTTATTCTTATTGCTTATTAGGTTTAGACTTAATCCTGCTTTAGCTTATTGAGTTATCCTTTGCTTATTTAGTCTTTAAAAAGCCCATTCAGTTTTAGCTTAAAAGCATATATCTCAATTTGCAAACTGCCAATTCATTTTGGCTTTTTCTGTGCTTATTTGTGGTTTTTAAAAAAAGTCGCTTTTTTAAATTTTGTTAGTTTTGCTTATTTTATAAGTTTAAAAAAAGAAAAAAAGAAAAAAAAAAAAGAAAAAAAATGTTTGTTAAAAAGGATAGGCCACAGGAGTCGAACCTGTGCGACCTCTCCCTTCCATACCCAAATCATTTAACACACACACTCACTACCATTAGCACCAGTAGGGCCATCTGGTATTTCTTTGCATCATTTAACTTTTAAACCCTTTTTCCCTTTTAAGCTTATCAGCCTTATTTGGCTTATTTACTGCTTATTCCGTTTAGCTTTTTTTTTCAGTTTTCATTTTTCTTAGAATCAGCATAGTTCAAAGTACTTTTCATGAATTTTTTAGATTTTTCCCATTTATTTTAGTATTTTTAATGAATTTTTCTTGTTAAAACAATATTTAATTCATAATAAATAAAATATAAATCAAAAAAATATAATCTTTATTTTTAAAATTTCTTTATCATTTAGGACTTGTAAAAATTAAATTTGCATGTGTAGGGTTTAAATTTCATGTTTTAGGATTTCGAGTCGCGTTTTTACGTTTCCGTTTACGTTTTAAAATTCGTTGTTGCTTCGTTTTTAGTGTAGCTTGCCTTTTGATTGCTTTTCCCCCGTATATTTAGAAAACCAAATCAAAAATTGTGATATTCAAGCATTGTTCTCCAAACCAATACTCGATTCTCAATTCACGCCTCGTCGGGAAATAAAACGACCCGGGTCCGGTTTTGAACTTTGAGGTTATCAAAGTGAGAAATCGATACTTCTGGTAATATATTGTGTGTTTGTGAATTCTTTGACTTATTAATTTGGTCAAAGGTAATTTGTTGAAGGTTTACCTAGTATATATATATATACACTATATTCAACGAACTAATTTTTGGCGCCGCTGCCGGGGAGGTGTGTACGATTATCGAGTTGAAGTTTGTTGTGCCTTGAAGAACCTTCCTTGTGAAGTTATCATTTTCGTTTGTGAATATTTTCTTCTTTATTAAAAATATAAAAAAAATACAAATATATTTTTCATTTTCTTTTATTAGTATATTTATAAGATAAAAACAAGAAAAATCAAAAACATAAAAACATTTTCTTTAATAAAGAATAAAAACCATCATCAATATAATGCTCTCAACTTGAGCATTATCATAATAAGTTCCCAAACAAAAGATTAAAACTTGCCTTTTGTGTCACTTGCGAGGTACGACTCACCTTTAATTGATTAACAAACTATAAAAGGGGTATAAGGAGGGTTGTTTCGAGGAACTACGACCCAAAAGAAGAAGGTTTTTAATAGCTTCGCGCTTTCCCCCTCCTCTCCTTTGTGCGTTTTTCTTTTAAAGAGCTACCGTGAAGCTTGTTGATTAATTGGTTTAAGTTGTCTTATCTCATTTTGTCCTTTAATAAAATGAATTGTTTAAAAAACCTAAAAACCCAAAAATAATCTTCTTTTTCTTCTTATCCATTTAATTATTTTCTTAACCCTCTATATTGTTTAATTCTTATGGCGTCACTCGATTATCATTTAAATCCCCTCTTCACGGTTTAAAGAGTGTTCGTTCTTGTGCTCTTTGTAAATAAAGAATGTTGCTGTTCGAATATTAGTTCCGATGGCAAATTTGTTTGTATCCTAATAAAACACCCGACTCGTCTCAACGACCCCCTCATAATTGTCCCAATTGTGGAAACCCGGTTGATGGTCTATATTGTCAACAATGTGCTCTATTACGAAAGAAATTGAGGGAAATTTTTGATGAAAATGAATTTTTCCAAACTTTCTAAATACTTCCGAGTCATCCAATGACAACACTAACGTTGTTAATACACCTCAAAGCATCTCTCCAAATCAGGACCCCGGTGAAAATTCTTCACAAAGTCCTCCACATATTGACCACCATTGTTGTTACGGGTGTGGTGATTCGTTAGATGATATCTTTTGTCAACGATGTACTTGTGAGTCTTGTGGGAACGGTGCTCATTATGGCTATAATTGTCCACCGAAAGTTCTGATTATCTCTAATCCGGAACCATGCTACAATCAAAACGTTGATGAGTTCCCACAAACTTTGCCAAGTTTTCATCCGACATGCTATTCTGGAGATGAAAATTCATTCACTTATGATTCCAATCTTAATTTTGTGGATGATTCTCCTAACCCGCCTCCACAACCCCTGACGTATTCTTATGAGTTTTGTGGGAACGATGCTCATTATGGTCACGATTGTCCACTTCAAGTTCCGTTTATCTATAATCCGGAACCGTGTTACAATCAAGACTTTAATTTCCCACAAAATTTTCAAAGTTTTCAACAACAATATATTTGTTGTACCCGTTGTGGGGGTCCTCATGAGACTTTTCAATGTGATCAATTGATCTTCGATGAGCCTTATTGTAAAAACCGCGGGGGACCTCATATGAGTTTTCAATGTCAACCGATGGATCAAAATTATAACGAACCTAATCATTGCTATGATTCTAATTCTTTCGGTTTTGACCAATTCTAACCCCCGCAGTTTCCCGTCATGCATCAACCATCTGAGGAAAGCATTAAAGAATTTGAAAAGCATCTAAAAACTGTAGTGATATCCGCTTTGGAAGGAGTGATTCAACCACCTCAAGAAATGAGTATCCAAGATATGGAGGATCTGAAGCAACAGTATTTAGTTGAAATGAAAAGTTTAATTAATTCAGAATATCGTAATGAGATTAAGATTAATGACCTTAAAGGTAAATTCAATGGAATGAGTATTAAGATTAATAAAAAGAAAGAGCTTCAGTATTTAGAGCAGGTGGTTAATCTTAGTACTTATCCTTCACAACATTTCAATTCTTTTTGCTACGACGATGATGATGACGAGGAAGCTACTATTCAAGTGAGGGAATATTATAAGAATTCCCCTGTTGCAATCACACCCGACTTTTCGATTATGGACTCTCTCATAATGGAGGATGAGCATCTTGACACTATTCCGGAAATGGATTCGGACGAATTAATAAAGTCTAGTGTTAAGAACCTTGTTACGATCCTAAGTGAGTCCGAGGATTTTTCCGATATCGAAAGTGAGTATGATGTGCCCGTTTGTGATGATTTTATGACTTCTTCTAATCCTCTTTTTGATTCTAATGACGATTCTACCTCTAGTGATGACGAGTCATTGTCTGATGAGAACGTTCCGAAGGAAATTTATTCGAACCCTCTTTTTGATGTAGAAATCATTTCTACTAAGATAGATCCGCATCACTTTAATGCTGAGTCTGATCTTATAGAATCCTTGCTTAATCGAGACACTTCGATTATTTCTTCTTCTAAGATCGATTCTCTTCTCAAGGAGTTCTCCGGTGAACTCGCTCATATTGATTTAATTCCACCAGGAATTAATGAAACCGACTTTGATCCCCCGAGGAAGAAATTTGTCTTGTTTGAGAGATGTTGTTATGATAATTCATCCCTCGACCCCTCGGAAAGAATTTAATTCTGAAAATTCTGATGCTATAATCGAATCTTTCTCTCCATCTCCTATCCCCGTTGAGGATAGTGACTCTCTTATG
Source organism: Tanacetum coccineum (assembly GCA_026074375.1). Lineage (NCBI taxonomy): Eukaryota > Viridiplantae > Streptophyta > Magnoliopsida > Asterales > Asteraceae > Tanacetum > Tanacetum coccineum. The sequence continues at coordinate 41,217 of BQNB010041191.1, forward strand.
GAGGAAATTGATTTATTTCTTACTTCGGATAACTCGATGCCACCGGGCATTGAGAATGATGACTATGACTCTGAAGGGGATATCCTTTTCCTTGAAGAATTGCTTAGCAATGATTCCCCTTCACTTCCTGAAAATGAGTCATTTCATTTTGATATTCCATCATCCCCTCGTCCTCCTGCGAAACCGCCGGATGATGGAATTTACTTTGAGCCCGATACGGGACTTTTGACTACCAAAGTGGTGGGTGATATTTCTGAACACTATGTTCTTATGCCTAAACTTTTGCCCACCCAACCCACCCTTTGTCCAGTGAATGACACTTTGATTCCATTTTCATCCGAAAATAAGGACAAAGTTCATCTCTTATCACATCGGGGCTTTAAAGCTTCCAAGCTTTTTCATCATAAAAGCCCGATGTTGATTCATGGAGAGAACATTCCTATCTTGGATGTTCCATTTCTCCATTTCTATCCTCCTTGACCAGCTCAAGTATGGGGGATCGAGTCAGGCTCAAGACTCGGTTAACAAAAATAAGCGCTTCGTGGGTGGCAACCCATGCTTATCCTTATATAAATATAATAGTAGTAACGAATAAGTGTGTTGTGAGGAGGCTCACCTCTTCTTTTCTCGTTTGCTTGTGTTTTGTGATAATTGTCCAGGATTTTCTCGGATTATGAAGCCTCTCGTGCTCGTAGTTTTGTCCTTCGATCACTCGAGCTTCAAATCCTCAGCTTCATTATGGGAATCCAATATCCTAATCTTATCGACTAACGTTTATCTTTGAGCACACTTAATAAACGGCTTTAGATTTACGTTTGGGGGGGGGGGGGGGGGGGGGGGGGGGGGAGGGGGGGGGGGGGGGGGTTAGCATACTTAATAAACGGCTTAGGATTTACGTAGAGACCCCTCTAAAACATTGAGGACAATGTTTAGTTCTAGTATGGGGGGATCTATCGATTTGATTGTGCATGCAGTCGTTGTTTTCACGCAATCTCGTTTTTACCACCAAAATTTCAAAAAAAAAAATTCAAAAAATAAAATAAGTGTTTTGTCACAATTCTAACTTTCCTGCTGGGTAGAATAAGAATAAATTTTGACTCGATCGAGCGTGTTGAGCTCTAGCTTGTTCCTTAAATTTTAGACTAAGCATTCGCGGATCTTTTTATTAAAGATTTTAAATTTACAAAGAACGAGAAATGATAGAGTTAATTATGAGTTAGATGCTAAACAAGGATTAGTTAGAAATCTTAAGAGCTCATAAGTTTAGTTTGTGGCTTTTCTCTCTCATAAGCTTCTAACCGGATTAATAATACGTGCTCTCTTCGAAAATTAAACTTAAACCAACAATTTTTGAAATATAGTTAATAACATTTTTGTCTTAGTTCTAATTTATACTTAAATTTTCCAAAAAGAAGTTTTCTCTATATCGTGGTATTATATGTTAAAAAAATGATGACTAAGGTAATAGTATAAGCTGTGGGCTGATAAAAGTTTACTGCCTCTTGCCGGCTCACAACCAATGTGGCAGTCTTCAAAAGAAGGCCCATAGTAAGAATAATAATCCAAGACTGATAAAAGTTTGCTGCATCTTGCCGGCTCACAACCGATGTTGCAGCCTTCTAAAAGGTCAAGGATTTCCTTAGTTTAAAGGATGTGTAATTATATTAAGTGTGATTTAATAAATATAGGGAAAATCTCTTTTTCTTAAATTTAAATATGATTTTGAACTAAGACTATTTCGTTTTAAAATTGTGATTTTATGTATATATGGGAAATCCAAAGATGTTGAAACTGAAGGTCTGTGAGTCCCGATACTAGTCTCTGTGGGGTGTCAAAAGCCTGGTCACTTAGTCGCAAGGTTGGGATGTGCCGAGACGAAAGTCGCTACATGGGATGATCTCGCCTTCAAACTCATTACTTTTTGGGTGGAACGTGACGCATAGAAATTTTGCAAAACGTTTGATCTATGGTTGAAATTCGAAATAAGCACATTCACCTAAGATATAATAATTGCCGGGAGCGAAAAGTTTCACAAGGTACAAGTATGAGTAGTGTTAACATCTTAACTTATATTTAACGGTGATTTCGTTTTTAAGCTTGGTTTGGGACAAGTGAAAAGTCAGTGACGATGAATTTATCCTTTTTGGGCATTTTAGGATTAAAGTGCGTCTTGTTCTATGACCCTAAAAGTTATGAAAATAACGAAAGTCAAACATGTTAGTTAGTTGTTAAGAAAAGTACAAAAAATGAGAAAAAGGAAAAATACAAAAATATATGTGAGAATAAGTGTATATTAAAAAATGGTAAAAACGGGGCTTTTCAAAGCTATTGATTCTTTAATTCCCCTTGATGAACACTTAGCTACTTTTCGAGGTAATTAGTCGAGATGGATTGAGATTTTTGGTTTTCTAAGAAATATTTATATCATTGCGTGGGGACACGCAATAGTTTAGTATGGGGGATTTTGGTATGTGCTTAATTACACATACCTTTGACCTATAAAAACGAGCTTAACCGACCAAAAATACACCAAAAATACGTTGTATTTGTGTGTTTTGCATTTATATTGTGCAGGTAACGGATATCAACAAAAAGAACAAAAACGAAGCCAAAACGACAAAACCGAGCACGGGAATGAAATGAGCGCAAAAAGTCAAAGTCAAAGTCAACCGAAAAAGTCAACGTCAAAGACGAAGCCGAAACCAAAGAAAACTTATCGGGCCAACCCGACCCATTTTATTGGGCCAAGTCAGCCCAATAAGCATCAAAAGACTAAGGCTTATATAAGCCTTTATCACATTGGGCCTTTTAAACCAAATCTGCCATTGTAAACAAAAGCAGCCCAAGTCCATTAAAAGAGTTAACAGACATAACGAGCCTTTTATTCATCAGTTAACTCTTTTACGCTGCTGGTCCTTACACCTTCACACCACAAGTCCTCAAAGGACCATCCTTGCAATGGAGTTATATGACTTCAGGGGCTGTTCTTGCCTCTCTCCCAAACATCTACACCACAAGGACCATACCTGAAATAGAACTATATGAGTTGAAGGGCCAAAATTGCCAACTCTCAAAACTTTAAAACATAACCAAATTTACCCGCCCATTTTCACTGTACTTCTCCCACACAATGCGTGTGCACTGTAGCACTCTTCCAAAACATCACTTTCCCTCACCCTCTTCCCCAAAACCCTTAACCCCACACCTTAACCCCACCTCACATGGGCTCAATGCCACCTTGGCAATCCTCTAAGTCCCTATTCGTCAAGATTTTCAAGACAAAATCAAGGGTTCAGATTCGTTGGCTTGGTGAACAAGAACTTTGAAGGGCTGAGATGAAGACTTTTATACTCCTCACATAACTAGCACAAGAAGCACACATGGCTGCTCATATTTGACTATAAATACTAAGCTTAATTCCAGTTTGTAGTATGTAGTTTTAGGAGTAGTATAACTTTACTTTTAATGTTTTTATGTCATTTAAAATTCTGTCATTTTACTTTCAAAGCCTTGTAATATTTTTAAGTTAATGAAAATTTCAGTTTCAAGTTGTTAAAATTCTGTCTCTTTTAAAAGTCTTATGCAATCAAGCTTATTTGTGTTCACAAGTTCTTTCTATAAGCTCTTGTAAGCTTATAGAAGCCTTTTATACTCATTTAAACTTTCACAAAAGCTTTAGTGAAAGTTACTGTTTCATTAAAAAGAAATTTGGTATTCGAGCTTTTTGGAGCATGGTGTATTATGGATGGCCATGGGTTAGAGCTTCGTGGGAAGCATTAGGATGTTCTTAAACTGATTTTGGAGTTTAAAATCTTAACAAAAGCTGTGGACTACTTGTAAGTCCCAAATTTCCTTTTCAAATCAATATTTATGCATTTGCTTGTAATTTGCTTAAATTGTGCTCAATCTGTGTTTGTAATGCTTTTTAGATGTTAATTATTGCTATTTGATATTGTTTTATGAATTTCATAAGCTGTTTTAGCCTTAAAATGAGTTTTGAAAATTTAAAGGGGTGTTTAGGATAAGAACTGTTTTTGCTTAAAATCATGTTTTGGTCAAGTTAAGTTCTCAAAATGAATTTAGATTCTTCTTAAATGAGTTTTAGATCATGTTGGATTAGGATTTGAGCTAGTTTTCAAAAGTTTTTATGTTTTCATAAGTAATGTTCAAATCTGTGATCCTTTTATGTTTATAGACTGTGCACATTTTGATTTTAAGCTTAAAGGTTTAAAGTGGTGTTTTCTTAGTTCAAAATGCATTTCTTATCCAACCTAAAATCTGGTTGCAAGTTATTTTGAACTGTTTCATTGTTTAAAACAAAAATGGGTCAAAACAGTGTTGTTTTTCAAGTTTATGGGTCAGTTTTTTGCCCACTTTCATTTCCATTTTTAGGTTAGTTAAAATTCAAGTTAGAGTCTGAAAATTGGAGCATAAGCTCATTTCTAGCTAGTCTAAATCTGTTTTTAGTTTTTACAAACAATAAGCTTATTTTGAATGCTTATTTTTAGGGCTGCTAGTTGCCATTTTTCTCTTAAAACCAAAAATGCATTCTGTGAGCAAATTCTTTGAAACTTGACTTTAGTTGCTTTAATTTGTTTTGAATCATGTTTTTAATGCTTAAATTTGTAGTTTGTTAGCTAAACTTATCATGTTTTCAGTTTATTAGCTTATTAAGTAGCTTTTTCATGGTTTAATTTGCTCAAAAATATGTTAGTATAAAAGTCTTAAAAAGTTTTTAAGTTAAAAAACTGTCAACTTATTTTCAGCTTTTTCAGCTTATTGTAATTGCTTATTTAGGGTTAATCTTGCTTATTAGGTGTAGTTTAGACCCCCCCATAGCTTATTCAGCTTAGTCCCTAGCTTATTTTAGCTTATTGAGTTATCCTTTGCTTATTTAGTCTTTAAAAAGCCCATTTAGTTTTAGCTTAAAAGCATATATCTCAATTTGCAAACTGCCAATTCATTTTGGCTTTTTCTGTGCTTATTTGTGGTTTTTACAAAAAGTTGCTTTTTAAAATTTTGTTAGTTTTGCTTATTTTATAAGTTTAAAAAAAGAAAAAAAGAAAAAAAATGTTTCTTAAAAAGGAAAGGCCACAGGAGTCGAACCTATGACGTCTCCCTTCCATACCCAAAGCATTTAACACACACACTCACTACCATTAGCACCAGTAGGGCCATCTGGTATTTCTTTGCATCATTTAACTTTTAAACCCTTTTTCCCTTTTAAGCTTTTCAGCCTTATTTGGCTTATTTACTGCTTATTCCGTTTAGCTTTTTTTTAGTTTTCATTTTTCTTAGAATCAGCATAGTTCAAAGTACTTTTCATGAATTTTTTAGATTTTTCCCATTTATTTTAGTATTTTTAATGAAATTTTCTTATTAAAACTGTTTTTAATTCATATTAAATAAAATAAAAATCAAAAAAATATAATTCTTTATTTTTAAAATTTTCTTTTATCATTTAGGACTTGTAAAAATTAAATTTGCATGTGTAGGGTTTAAATTTCATGTTTTAGGATTTTGAGTCGCGTTTTTACGTTTCCGTTTTAAAATTCGTTGTTGCTTCGTTTTTAGTGTAGCTTGCCTTTTGATTGCTTTTTCCAGTAGATTTAGAAAACCAAATCAAAAATTGTGATATTCAAGCATTGTTCCCCAAACCGATACTCGATTCTCAATTCACGCCTCGTCGGGAAATAAAACGACCCGGGT
>BQNB010041192.1:0-46924 GCA_026074375.1 Tanacetum coccineum
CGCTGAAGGGGTTTAAGAATGAAAAAGAAATGTAATGATAAAGGGTGAAAAGAAAGAAGCCCTCCATACACTTAGGCAGAAACTGGGTCAATACATAAACTGTCAGAAACACTAAGGTGTTTTCTGACATTAAAGACAGTCATGGACCTAGTGACGTTAAGCACAACCCTCCCTAGCCACTCAAGGTCTCTCAAAAGACTCTTGTTTCATTTCTCACGGAGATTACACGCATTTCTATCAACTTTCTCACTTCGAGTTAGTTGATATTAAAAAGGTGGCAGTCCGCTCTAGCCTTCGATCACTAAAATCAAAGTGCACTATTGAGTCTAGAGCCAAAAGAGATCATCCATAAATCTCATTAGGATACTTGTTAATTTATGCTTGCTTAGTCACACAATGTGAATAACAAGATATACATTAAGAGTCCTACGCATATCCTTATGATTTTCCCAAAACATCTGAGTGATATAATTCACAGTGAAGATGGAAATCCTGCTTGAGCCAACATAAACAAGCTCATGGTAGGTGACTTGTGCGATTCTATATGAATCAAACTTGTGACAACTGAAAAGAAATGATGGTGCAATTCTATAAGAATCAAACTTATTCCAGGTTATGAATTCACGATTGATGATGAATTTTGAAATGATTAACACTCTCGGTGTGTCACAAAACCACTTTAGCAAGTGACACATCTATTGATTTTCAAATCAATTTTTTATTTCAATCGGTAAGATAGTAACTCGCTGGTTCACTCTTATCGTGTTGTCTGCTTTAAGACATTTCGATAATGAGAACATGTTAAGTTTGATTAATCTGATACACATGTGTTAGAAAGAGTCAATACTTCAGTTGGAAATCCTATCAATGAGATTCTTCTTAAATTGAATCTACCTGATCACAGGTTGATCCTCACGAATTCGAAGGTTACTCCAACAAAACACGGGCGAATGACAAAGCCATATTCGTCCCCCTGCTTTATTGCTAACTATTTTAATGCAGGATTCTTAAAGACAGAGGTGAAGGTACCTGATTCCAGCTGACTCATAAGATTCATAACCACATGCTCATACCCGACCAACAAACATAAAGACATCATGAAAGCTCAAGTACATGTTTCAAGACTTCTGCTACTCTGAAACCGTACGTCTTTCTTGAAGTGACAAAGTATTAAAGTCAACGAATTTCAAAGAAGTTTCCATTACTCAAATACCGAATGTCATTCTCGAAGTGACGAAGTGTTAAAGTTAAAGAATTTCAAGAAAGATGCAACATTAAAGCTTTTCAAGTTAACAAATAAAGAAAGGTATGAGCATGTCGGTCCAGAAGTCATAAGTTCACAAGATAGCAAAGTTAACAAGATGGCGAAACGAGATTATGCTTGGTTGATGATCTCAAGGTGTTCAAGATCACATTCGAGACAAGCTAAGGAATAAGCTCAAGACCTAAAGTCTATGATCACTACACCAAATTACAAGTTAATGATTGAAGTTAAAGACTACGAGCTCAAGACTAAAGTCGAAGCATAGTATGTTAAGTTTAAATTTTTTGTTAATTGGAGTGACCTCCCTTAGGGGGAGATTGTTTGGAACAAGAAAAGACTCTGTCACTTCTAATATTAACTAGTCAAAGTCCGTAGTTAGTCAACGTTTAGTTTATAAGGTAATATTGCCCAAAGGCCCATGGAAAGCCCTACTAGGCCCATGGTCGGCCACACTTTGTTGTATAAATACCCTCTCCATGCCTTGAAGAGGGTGGTTGGTTGGTTGTATGTTTTCATTTCACTTAATGCATTTCATGTTCTCTACTTTCTCTCACTAGAAAATACATCCTTCCTCTTACTTTCTCTCTCTAGTTCTTGGTTCAGTATGTTATTTAATTGTTCTACACATTGAAAATCGGTTGGTATAATTATGTTTCACACATCATTAAAACTAGGCGAGTACATGTACACACAACGAGTTTTTCTAGCGACAAACATATATAGTTACGATTTTGTGGTTAAGTGTTTCGTGTAACGTTTATACATAAAACGTGAAAATATCAAGTATAATTGCAAAATGTCATAACGTGCGATAATTCAACTCAAAGAAAAATTCTTAACATGTATCAAATAATATATAAACACATATAGTAAAACTAAAAATAAAACATTTACATCAATTATGAGATAACTTAACAATGCACGTTATTCATCACATAAAACTTCTTGTTACACGACATTTGAGGTGTAGACTCCTTCTTAACCGAACTCTTTGACTGACTTCACTAATATCTTTGTAGTTCTACATGATATCCGTCAAGACAACGCAACATAAAGCTGGCTATGCGAGAAAACAGAGTCCGACAAATAAACACCCACATTTGGTGATTGGTTTGGCCCTGAGCTTTATTGATTGTCATCGCAAAGTTATGGCACACACGGAATTGTTTCTCTTTATTTTAAAAGGGAACATGTCTTCGTCAGGATGGCAAGAGGAATTCTTGGGCAAGAGCACCAAACTCACGTGCTGGATGAAGTTTTACTTGACTAATAACGTGCATTGTTAGTTATCTCATAATTGATGTAATATTTATTTTCAGTTTCACTAATTGTTTTTTCATGTTGTTTGATACATTTTAAGAATTTTTCTTTGAAACCTTTCGCATTTACATTTTGATATTTTCACGTTTTATGTTTAAACGTTACACGTAAAAATTAACCACAATATCGCAACTAGATATGTTTGTCGCTAGAAAATCCCATTGATATTTTCACGTTTTTTGTATAAACGTTTTCACGTTTTAGTATATTGTATATCACATATCTTTTAGATACTAAAAAACTATTGAAAATGGTGTAAAACCGAACAGTTTTTAAGACTAGTTAAATTGATTGGAGTGGTTGAACTATCGATTCAATAGATTGACATGTTTGATGTTCGACATACTCAATATATAACATGTATACCATTTTATCAAACATCAAACATGTTCATGTTCATACTCCAATTTAACTGTTTTAAGTCTAGAAGATGCAATTAACCTATCAGATAGAGTCATGCTTTAGCCCTCTCATGTCAAATTCTTCCACGTTGTAATCCAAACCACTCTTTGACTTCTTTAAAGATATAGAAACGAGTTTACCATTTCTTCATAAAAGCATAAAAAAATCTCTCTCCAATGACTCAAGCTTTGGGTTTATCACACCGGAGGGTTCGAAAATCAATGGAGCGAATATAACTTAAACGTGGTAATCACTTTCCAACATGTGCCAATTATGCTAATAAGTATATGTAATGCTAAGACATGATACAAATGTAAGACACCAACATAAGTCCCGTGAAATGTATATCTACATCACTTCCCAAATAGTATTATTGTCACACCCCGCCAAGGAGGAAACGCGCGGCACGACGAGAAAGAGAATCATCACAACACATTGGCGTCTATATAGAGAAACTAAAACATGCATAAAATACAAGGTATAGACACATAGTGTCATAAAAATACCCAAACACATCAACAACATCCAAAAGGCGTCTGACATTGAAATGAAGGCAGTTCATGTCAACGTCATGACATGCAAACATTTAAACATCCTAACAAAACAAAACAAATAACATTCATCATCCAAAACAAATAACAAAACCATAATATCTCTAAACTTCCGCCAGCCTCCCTACGGTACATCTAGCCACGTTCCTAACTTTAACCTCATCCTGCTAAATACCTGAAAAATGATGGCATATACTCACCAACGGTTGGTGAGAAACATAGGTTTTCAGACACACATATCCAATCCATTTTCAAAACGATTTATCTAATTTCTGTGATTATAAAACAACACATTTTGCATGACAATTATGCTAACTAACATACAAGCTAACATGCAATTCAATCCAATCATATCAAACCAACAAATCATATACTGGGTAGGCGTACCCATCCGATCCCTCATAACCAACACTGAGTAGGCGTACTCATCCGATCCCTCAGACACCAAGCAGACGACCTAAATCGCTCTTGGATCATACCAAATCCTTTTCCCTCTAGCTCAGGCCATGGATACCTCTGCATTTAACCCTCCCGGACTAGGCAACAGACCTTCTCTAAACAGCTATGAACCCGCAAGTAACCCTCCTGACTTAGTCCACACATCAATATCACATCACATAACATGTAGCGCATAACGCATATCAGTCACATAATAGTCCATGCATTTACACCAACACATAATCACAGGAATTTAAAACTCATTTCAACACTTGCATCATTTCCATCCCAAGTTTAAAACGCAATAAAAAGTGGGACTATAAAACTCACCTGAATGCTCAAACGCAGCTTCCAATTCCTATCACGCAACTATACAAATAAATAAACACGGTTACACTGACCAAGCTAAAAGCTCTAGTCCATGCAACAAACATATGATGGATGTCTAAGGGTTTGATTAACCATCATGGGTCATCCCGACACCATGCCCAACCTTAACCACCTCATTAACACATTACACTAGCTAACTACAGTTTATTCAGAATTGTATAATTTTAGTGTATCTTTACTAACTTTAAACCCTTACTTGTTGACCTTCATAAATTATACCATAAATCACCTAAGTTCATTTATGAGTTTAATAAATACCTTGTGATTCCCAAGTAATCATTACATGTGAAACTATTCCAAATAAAATCCAACTTCAAAACTGTCCCAATTTGGATCTGATTGCACACTAAAATGTATGGCCCTAATTACCCTGCTTAGACACACAATAAGAAGCTATCCTTCTAGGTTTTCATTATATACATATTGAACTTAACCACTGTAGATTGGCTAACCTTAATTCCACTTTTAAGTTAGGGTTTTACCCTCCTAAACATGACCTAATTCTGACTTGTATTCACTGTTTTGACAACTTTTCTTGTAACCAACATTTAACCAACTTTTAGAACTCAAAATCATTCGAGGCCAGACTTTTTGAAAAATAAACTCTTTGAACTACAATTTAGGCTCTTGAATCATATCAAAACACATTTCTAACATCTAGATATCATCAGTTGAATACAGCCTAAAATCTGCTCAACTCTAAATCATGTTCTAACGCAAACCCTAACACGCAACATGTATGATCATAACCCTAAACTAACCCTAATCATCATACTATCATTAAAGTTCATATATAATCTGTATTTTATATAAACCCTAGATCCATCATAAATTATATTACAAGAATATCATAAACTAGCTAAGATGAACATACTTACCTTGAATGCTAGCACCTAAACAACAATTCTTGAATGTTCTTGGATCAAACACCAAATTCGGCATTTCTAGGGCTTCTTAGGGCTGAAATCGCAGGCACAAGGGATGGGAGAAAAGAATTATGTGCTAGGTTTATTGGTATTTATACCATAAGTATCCTTATCCCTTAAGACTTAGAGTTTGACAAAGTTTAGGCTTCCTAATCCCTATCTAAATCCCTTGCCGATCGTCCCTCCCCCCCTTTTTTACTATTTAATTATTATTTTTATTTAATTATTAATTAACTAATTATCTTTATTACCTTAAGTTTTTATAAAAACCTAAGCTAATTTGGGTAAACCTTTTTACATAAACGCTACTTACTAAACTTTCTAAAAATAACTTTTCATTTCACATTTCACTTTCTATATTTGGAAAGTCTACTATAAATATCCAAATTTCACTCACTTCACTTATTTCCAACATGATACATTTCTTATAAACGCTTAACATAAAATCATCTAACTATTGACGTAGCATTGCATGCAATACGCCATTCCTTTCCATTATCACTATACATGAACAAATGGAATACTCATCACCAACACAAACATACTTAAAATGAGATGATCATACACCTTAAAATGATATCATACACCTATTCAAACCACTTAGCACACATATATAACACATAGCACATAAGAAATCACATAAAAATGAACTCTTAGCCATTTCTAAAGGCATCAGAAACCTGATTAAATCACGGATGTCACAATCAGTAACAGTTTAAAGTAGTCCATAAGTAAAAACGAGCAATGTATTCTCACCCCAAGTGTTTCAAACCAAGTATAAACCATGTAAAAGTAGGGCTATGAAACACACCTTGTCAAAGTGTTACAATCAGAAAATATAGTAAGTTTAATGAAACACGAGTCCTAACCGCGACCTAAGTTAATAATAAGGTGCTTTAGGTTTATAACATGAAGTAAACTAAATACAAATGAGTTTTATAAATATTTTTATCACCCATATGTACTTGTGTCTAAGGTTTACCAAGTTTTAAAATGTGATTCAAATAAAGTTTAATATGTATTTTAACTTATAATTACGAGGTCTAGAAGGTTGTGTTGTAAAATACATTTAAAGAGTACATTAAATGACCCTAATACTGCTATTGTCTAGGTATAAAAGCCCATTTGCTTGAGGACAAGAAAATCCTAAGTGTAGGGGTATTTGATGAGGTGTCATTTTATACACTAATTTTGAGGTCATTTAACCCCCTAAATCATGCATTTATGCCTAAAATAGGTTCAACTTTAATCTTTCTTTTCATTGTATTTAGCAATTTGGATGGCTTTGAGGAAATACACGTGACTTTGGCTCGTTTGGAGAAGAAACAGACAAGACTACGGGACCATACACCAACATCTCTTATGATTTGTTTCTCAGCGGTGGGACGGCGTCACAAGTACACGTGACGCAGTCACAATTCATAATGGTCGGTGAACATGAAAAGTACAATCACGACGGCGTCAGCTCGCACGACCCAACACAAGATCTAGAATGATCTTCTTCAAGTCGGCGTCATGATTAAAATGCGACGCCATCGCAGTGATTTTTCTTTTATAATACAACACCGAATTAGGGTTTTAAGTGTGTAACTTTAGAGTTAAAAAGGGAGACGAACCCTAGTTCGTTTGGCAGATTATTAGGACGATTTTAGGCTACAAACCTATTGTACCTCCTTCAATTCCATGGGTTTTAATCAAGTAGGACTATCTTAATCATTAATATGTCTTGTTGTTTGATTCATTATTGTTCTTGCTTTATCTTTAACATGCTTGGCTAAACTCCTTATTGTGTTCATTTATGATTGTATGAAACCTAGAATGTAGATCTTAGTGGTGTTGCTTCTTGTGATGAATATGCATGTTAGGCTTTAGAAAACTAGCTTTTGTTTGTATCGCTGTTGATATTGTTCTATAGGAACATGATTTTGTAGATAAGGATACATCAGGTAACAGTCTTTATACTACCTTGGCCCCGTTATATGGTTTGATCACTTTTAATATATTTCGAAGCATTTAATATCTACTCTTGGGGGCCTTGTAAGAGTCTTCATTCTAACCTTACATGTGTGTCTCCTCAATGGGAATATTAAAGTAGACGGGGGGGGCCCGGTGGGTTCGTGTAATCTGTTCATGTCTTTGGAAATAAATAACATTGGATCATCATTAAGTGTGTGTCAAGAAGCATCACATAGAATTATCCAATCAATTGATATCAACTTTATGGCATAAAGGTTTATTCGGCAATGTTCGTCATATGGGAGCTCTCAAGTGCTTATTTGCTTAAAGGAATAAGGAGGATCTTTCAAGATGTGCATGACTACAGGGAGCTGAATAAGCTAACTATAAAGAATCGATATCCGCTACTAAGAATCGAGGATCTGTTTGACCATACATGGTTTAAGTATATACTCTAAGATTGATTTGCGATCAAGATATCACCAACTTAGAGTTTAGGAAGAGGATATTCCAAAAACGGCATTTAGGATTCGATATGGTCACTATGAGTTCCAAGTTATGCCCTTTGGTTTAACCAACGCTCCAGCAGTATTCATGGACCTCATGATCGAGTGTGTAGACCATACTTGGATAAGTTCGTGATAATATTCATAGATGATATTCTAATTTACTCTAAGAGTAAAGAAGAACATGAAAAACATCTCAAGCTAATCTTAGAGCTACTCAAGAAAGAAGAGTTGTACGCTAAATTCTCTAAATGTGAATTTTGGATTTCAACCGTACAATTCCTGGGTCACGTGATTGATAGTCAGGGTATTCACATGGATCCCGCCAAGATTGAGTCCATAAAGAATTGGGCTGCTTCTACAACCCCAACAGAAATACATCAATTTCTAGGACTTGCTGGATATTACCGTAGATTGCCTTTTACTAAATTGACTCAAAAAAACATAAAATTTAGTTGGGATGAAGAAGAAGTATTTCAGTTACTAAAGGAAAAATTAGGTAGTACACCTATTTTAGCCTTACCTGATAGCAGCGAAGATTTCATTATGTACTGTGATGCTTCACACCAAGGTTTGGGAGCAGTTTTGATGCAGAGACAGAAAGTGATAGCATACGCCTCTCGTCAACTTAAAACTCACGAGAAAAACTACACCACTCACGACTTGGAGTTAGGATCATTTGTTTTTGCTCTCAGAATCTGGAGACATTATCTCTACGGCACGAAGTGTACAATGTACACAGATCATAAAAGCTTACAACATATTCTAGACTAGAAGGAGCTGAACATGAGACAGCGTCGCTGGATATAATTACTTAGTGATTACGATTGCAAAATTCGTTATCACCCGGGTAAAGCAAAATGTGTGTAGAGATGATATTAGTAGAAAGGAGCAACTTAAACCTCTAAGAGTTAGATCTTTAGGACGATGATCATTTCACCACTCCCCTCACAAATCCTTGAGGTGCAAACTGAAGCGGTCAAGGAAGAAAATGTCAAAAACGAGAACCTGTATGGCATGATCGAGAAGAAATTTTAGAAAAGACCAGATGGAACCTTATGCTTTGAAGGCAGAAGCTGGATACCACTTTATGGAGGTGTACGGGATTTGATTATGCAATGATGCATAGTCAATGTACATCCATCCACTTGGGATCAAAATAAATGTTATCACATAACTCAAATAGAGCTATATTGGTGGTTACATAATAGCAGATAATTACCACATACATTAGTAAATGTTTGACATGTTCTAGGTCAAGCTGAGTGTCAAAAAGCGGTCAAAGATTACTATGTCAACCACAGATTCCTGTATGGAAGTGGGAAAGAATCACGATGGATTTTGTTACTAAATTACCCAAAACAACGAGTGGTTATGACGCCATTTGAGTAATTGTTGACCGTCTCACTAAATCTGCTTATTTTATTCCAATCAGAGAAACTTACAGTATGGACAAACTGACCAAGCTTTACATCAAGGAAATAGTTTCTAAGCATGGTGTGCTAATTTAAATTATCTCAGATAGAGATAGCAAATTCACTTCTAATTTCTGGCAGTTAGTTCAGAAAGCTTTCGGAACTCAAATGGACATGAGTATTGCCTATCATCCATAAACTGACGGTCAAATCAAAAGAACAATACAAACCTTGAAAGATATACCAAGAGCTTGTATTATTAACTTTGGTAAAAGTTGGGACAACCATTTACCGTTAGTTAAATTTTCTTATAACAATAGCTATCATTCCAGTCTTAAATCCTCACCTTTCGAAGCATTGTATGGCCAAAAGTTTCGATCTCCTGTTTGCTGGAGTGAGGTTGGCGATGTCCAACTCATAGGTTCAGTGATTGTGTAACAAACAACTGAAAATATTGTACAAATCATAAATAGATTACAAGCTGCTAGAGACCATCAGAAAAGTTATGCTGACACTAGAAGAAAACCTTTGGAATTCTAAGTTGGAGATAGAGTTATGTTCAAAGTCTCACCTTGGAAAGGCGTAATTCGTTTTGGAAAACATGGCAAACTAAGTCCAAGATACATCAGGCCATTCAAAATCCTGGCTAGGATTGGTCCGGTAGCATATAAACTCGAACTACCGTAAGAATTAAGTGGAATCCATAATACCTTCCACGTGTCAAATCTAAAGAAATGTCTGTCTGACAAAAACCTTGTCATCCCATTAGATGAAATCAAACTCCATGACAAGCTACATTTTATAGAATAACCTGTTGAAATAATGGATCGAGAGGTCAAACAGTTGAAACAAAGCCGAATTCCTATTATTAAAGTACGTTAGAATTCTCGTCGAGGGCCAGAATATACCTGGGAAAAAGAAGATCAAATGCGACAAAAGTATCTTCATCTCTTCTCGGGCACATAAAACTAAATCACGAGGACGTGATTCCTCTAACGGGTGGAAGCTGTAGCAACTTGTATAATTTAGGTAAATATTTAACTATTCGTTTTCACTTATTATTATCTTGATTTTAAATGATATTACTTTTATAAGTAATTATGTAAATTCAATCGCGTAAGCTTAAATCGTAAACAATATTAGACTATGATTAGTCTAGGTGTTCTAGACATTTTATTTTCTTATAGTCATATTTCATATGTACTATTGCTATTTTGCTATTTTATGTAAACATTGTACGTTTTACATTTTACGCAAATTTAAACCTACATTTATAGGTTTTAACAACGTCTATGTACTCCGTTAAACTTATAACTCATCTAATATACTTAATTAGGGTATATTGATAAGTTTTAACATTCTTATAAGCATAGTACTTTTATGTTACCCGACTTTAAGTTTCGTGACTTAACGGCTTAACATTAGTTTAATTATATTCATAGATATATGAGCAAGTAAATAAATAAACCTTAAATTATTAAAGATGTTAAAACTTAATACGTAACATGATTTGATGGAATATGTAGATGTGAATGATGAAATTATTAAAGATCTCTCTAAACATGCCTTATTTTAAGATCCTAAATTCTAGCTAAATTGAAAATCAGTCAAACATTTCATAGTTAGCTTTAATCAATTAATCCTTACATTTTAACATATTTGAATTGAAGTCAAACATGCAGAATAAATGCCATGCGTTTTCATTGTTTATTTGAATTTGAATTTAGTTGCCATATATATTTGATTAAAGCATGTATATCTTGGTTTGGATAGTTTCATCGCAAACACTCAAGTGCTCTAGTGGTTAAGTTGTTTGTAGTAGTTGTAGTTTCAAAAACAAAATATTTTTCTCTCTCTCCTAAAACAACCTTAACTAATTTTCTCGCCAAATCCACCATCAATATTTTTAATTTTTAGGCCTTAATCTGTACGTATTGATCAAAATCAATTAGTGCATCTAACTCAGCTTCGAATTCCGCATCTAATTGTGTTGTTTTTATGTTGATTGGTGCACTTTTGTGAAATTAGCTTATTTTTGGTTGGATTGAGTTTAGTCTGCTTATAGCTTATTGAATAAGATGTTGAATTCAGGTACATCTCAAAGGAATATTAAAATTCCTGGTAGGTATGTTGATTCTGTATATGAAGTAAGGAGTAACAAAAATAATAAAAAATCAAAAAATAACAATAAATCATCTAATAATGTGGTTCAATCTGATTTAGGGGAAAAGCAGGAGTGTTTGGATAGGTATGAGGAGGGAGTGAAAGTGAATGATTCAAGAAGTATGGATGTAGATCAGAGTTAGGATAGCACTAAGTCTGAGGTGAATGGAAAAGATAAGGTGAATGAGGATGTAATTGATCAGAGAGTAAAGGATGATTAGGTGGAAAAGGAGATGAATGATAGATCTGTCAATGATGATTGTAGTGGTGTGAAAGGTAGTAATAGAAATGATGATGATGTGTATGATGAATTAGGTGATAATAAGATTAATAAAGATGTTAATAAGCTTTATAAGAACAATGTGAATCAGAGTAACAATAAGTCCTATGCTGATGTTACAGGGGAAAATGTCATTGATTTTGAGAGAAACCTGGTGGTAGTACCTACTAAAATTGATAATAATAGGGTTGAAGTAGTGGTTTTTGATGAGGTTATGGTTGAAGAAGGTAGTAAGAGATAGGAGAAGACTATATGTGCTTACTTTGTTGGATATGGCATGTCTATGAATGAGTTAGGGTACAATCTGAGGAAAATGTAGAGCAGATATAGCTTCAAGGACATTATGGATTCAAATAACGGAGTTTTCTTTATAAAATTCAATACTGATGATGGGATTGAATTGTTCAAAAATAGGACATTAACATATGTTTGGATAAAACTAAACCTGAGATTATTTCATTATGGATTAAACTCTGTAATGTGCCTCTTGAAGCCTGGACTACCAAAGGAATACGTGCTTTAGCTAGTAGATTTGGTAAACCTATTATGATGGACACTACTACTGCTTCTATGTATAAGATGGGAGTGGGTAGGACGGGGTTTGCTAGAGTGCTTGTTGAAGTATTTGCTAAGAAAGTTTTGCCTTGTGATATTGAAGTGGTATATAAGAATGGAGCAAAAGAGATTATATGCAGGAAAATTGTAAAGGTTGTCTATGATTGGAAGCCTCCCAACTGTAATAAGTGCTATGATTTTGGTCATTTCTCTCATCAATGTGGTAAAGCTGCTATTGGAATGGAGGAGAGATTCAAAAATATAGACATGGAAAAGAAGAAATATGAGATTCCAAAGCAAAATGGTAATAATAAAAAGAATGAAAATGATGGGTTCACTGCTGTTCAAAATAGGAGGAATACTAGTTTTAAAGAGAAGGTAATGAGGCCTAACTTTAAGCCTAATACACAACAGCCAAAATATCAACCAAAGAAAGCTACTAATCACTATGAATTCCAACCAAAAAAGAATACAAGTAACCCTGCTACTTCTTTTGAGCAAGAAAAGAGTAGTGAAAATGTTCCAAAAGGAAAATCTTCCCCTATGACCCAAGGAAATATAAATGAGACTGAAAATAAAAATAACAAAACACCTCAGAAGAAAGCTTAGAGTGTGCATGGTGAAATATTATCTGCTATGAAAAGGTCTGCTAATAAGTATTATGTATTGGAAGTGTGTGATGAAAATGAGTTATGTGAATTACAAGAAATAAGAAACAATGATAGAGTGGAAGGTTAGAATTCAAATAAGAATGATGAAAAATTTAGAAAAGAAGTTGATGATGTCTTTGATGAAGATTCTGGTATAGCTGAGTATATGAAGAGTGATGGTGTGAATGGTATGGATGGGGATGTATTAAATGATATTTGATCATGGATTTGAAAATTAGAAGCTGGAATATCAGAGGTTTGAGTACTTCTGATAAGCAAAATGAAGTAAGGAATTTTATGTCTGATGAAGAGTTGAGTATTTGTGTAGTTTTGGAAACACATATTAAGCAAAAAAAGATAAATAAGATTGGAGATAGTATTTTTGGAAGTTGGGACTGGTGCTCTAATATGCAATAATGTGATAAAAGGTGCATGATCAATGCTTGGTTGGAATAATGAGAAGGTTAATATGAGTATAGTGCATTGTGCCAAACAGTCTGTTTTCTGTGAGATTCATACTATTAGTAGCAATAATAGTATGTTTTGCACTTTTGTTTATGCTGCTAATGGTGGGAAGGAAAGGAAAGAATTATGGAAGGATCTGCATATCCATAAAAGGATTGTTGGTAATAATGCTTGGGTCATTTTGGGGGACATGAATGTTACCTTGAACCCAAATGAACACTCTACTGGCAGTTCCACTATGTCTAGTGATATGAATGACTTCAAAGACTGCATCAATAGCATTGAAGTTGAGGACATTGTTAGCTCTGGATTGTTCTTTACATGGACCAAAAACTTGTTTAAGGTTAAGGCTGGTGATGCAACTGGAGTTTTAAAGAAGTTGGACAGGATCATGGTGAATGAAGATTTTTTAGATAAGTACCCTCAATCTCATGCTACTTTTCTTCCTAAAATCATAAATCCAAAGAGGAAAACTTTTAAGTTTGCCAACTTTATTGCTGACAAGAAGGAATTTATTCCTACTGTTAGTAAACTTTGGGAAACTGAAGTTGAGGGATGTCAGATGTTTAAAACTATCAAAAAATTGAAGGAGCTTAAAAGAGAGTTGAGAAATCTAACTTGGAAGGATGGGAATGTTTTTTACAGAGTTAAAACTTTGAAAAATCAACTTGTTGAAATTCAATCAAAAATTAATAAAAAGCATAATGATAAAGAGCTAAGGATGGAGGAAAGTAAATGTCTTCAAAACTATGTTGAAGCTTTAAAAGATGAAGAAAAATTAATGTATCAAAAAGCCAAAATTAAGTGGCTTAGCTTTGGTGATAGGAATAATGCCTTTTTTCATAAAGTTCTCAAGAGTAGAAAGAATAAAAGCAGGATTAGTGCTGTCAGGGATAGTCAAGGAAATCAATTTCATGATGGTGAAGTTGCTAAGCAATTTGTGAAATATTTTCAAGAGTTTCTTGGAAATGCTGTAGATGTAAAAGATTGCAGTCATTACATTACTCTAATAAAGAATAAACTGTCTTCTGAAGAGGCTTGTTATATGATTAGGGAGATTGAAGATGATGAAATAAAGGAGGCTATGTTCTAAATTGATGGTAATAAAGCTCCAGGTCCTGATGGTTTTTCCTCCTATTTCTTTAAAAGAGCTTGGAATATTGTTAGATCTGATGTATGTAATGTTATTAAGGAGTTCTTTATCACTGGAAAGATGTTGAAAGAGATTAATTCTACCATTATTTCCCTGATTCCAAAGATCCAAGCTCCTGACAAAGTTACTGACTTCAGGCCTATTGCATGTTGTAATGTGATTTACAAATGCATAAGCAAGATCATAACCAACAGATTGAAGGGATTTCTAGACAAGTTAGTGGGAATGAACCAAAGTGCCTTTGTTCCTAATAGGCATATTCAAGATAACATTTTGATATCTTAAGAACTTTTTAAGGGATATGAAAGGAAAGAAGGACCTAAAAGAGTATCTATGAAAGTTGACATCCAAAAAGCATATGATACTGTTAACTGGAAGTTTTTGGAAGCTATTCTTAAGGGATTTGGTTTCCATGACAGAATGGTACATTGGATTATGAGTTGTGTTACTACTGTGGCATTCTCTTTATGTGTGAATGGTGAAAGTTGTGGTTAGTTCAAAGGGGGAAGGGGTTTAAGGCAAGTATCTCCTTACCTTTTCACATTGGTAATGGAAATGCCGACATTGATTATTCATGATAAAGTTGATAAATGTAAGGAGTTTTATTACCATTTTGGATGCAAGAAAATGAAGTTAACTCATGTGTGTTTTGCTGATGACCTCTTGATGTTCTATCATGGGGATAGAGCATTTGTCATTGTTCTTAAACAAGCTATTGAAGAGTTTAGTGATATTTCTGGGCTTCTCCCTAATTATAACAAAAGTACAATCCTGTTTGGCAGCATGAAAAAGGTAGATCAGGAAGAGATATTGAAGTGTGTCCCTTTTAAGATTGAGAAATGGCCAATAAAGTATTTAGGTGTTCCTCTTTCTTCTAAAAGGTTAAGTGTCAATAACTGCAAGATCCTGATTGATAAGATTAAGAGCAGAGTTCTTAATTAGAAGAATAAGTGCGTATCATATGCTGGTAGGCTGCAACTTATTGCTTCTATTCTCGAGTCAATTCATGTCTATTGGGCTTCTGTCTTCTTATTACCCAAGACTGTGATAAAAGACATCAATTGTGTGCTAAAGAAATTTATGTGGAATCAAGGTGAAGTGTCTAGAGGAAAAGCTAACGTAGCTTGGAAGAATGTTTGTAAGCCTAAAGTTATGGGAGGTTTAGGCCTAAAGGATCTGGAGGTGTGGAATAAATGTATGATCATTAGGCATCTACGGAACATTGCTAATGATAAAAAGTCCCTTTGGGTCAAATGGGTAAATACAGTCAAACTTCAAGGTAATAGCATTTGGGCTATAAATGAAGATGTTAATGACAGTTGGGGTTGGAAAAACATTCTTAAGATAAGAGATGAAGTTAGAAATTTCATGATTATGAGGATTGGAAATGGTGAAAAGGCATCTGTTATATATGATAGTTGGTGTGGTGCTGGTATATTGTAGTCCTTTATTTCCAATAGAGATATATATAATGCTAGAAGATCTTCCAATATGGTTGTTATGGATATTATTGAAGATGGTCAGTGTAGGTGGCCAGGGGAATGGATAGTAAAGTATCATACTTTGATTTTGCATAAATATATCCAGCTGGATCCTGGAAAGAAAGACACACTTGTATGAAAATCTAAGGATTGTAATGAGAGAAAATTTTCAGTAAGCCAAGTTTATGTGGATCTAAGTTGTAACTGTGATGTAGTGAAGTGGAATAAACTTGTACGGTTCACTCAAAACATCCCTAAGCATTCATTCATTTTGTGGATGGCCATGATATGATGGTGTGCTCTTTATGTAAACCAAATATCAAATTAGGAATTGAGGATCCCTTGATATGATGGTGTGCTCTTTATGTAATCAAGACATGGACTCTCATCAGCACCTATTTTTTCAGTGTAAGTATGCAGAGGAGTTTTGGGCAAAAGTCAAAGCATAACTGGGTGTTGTTAGCCATGTCAAGAATTGGAGTGGTATTGTTGATGAATTTGTAGACATGTACTGTGGCAATGATATCAATAGTATTATTAGAAGGATGAGTTTGGCTGCAAGTGTGTATCTAATTTGGCATGAAAGGAACTGTAGGATCTTCAGGAATGAAAAAAGATCTAGTGAGGAGCTTTTTGATATCTTTAATGAGACTATCAGAATGAGATTAACTACTTTGAAGGCTAAAAAGTCTACAGCAGTGACTAATGCTCAAAAGATATATAATGTTTCTATTGTGTGCCTTGATCAAAGGAATTCAGTTCATTAAGGAATAGACAAGATGGTTGGATAGTGCATCTATATCTAGATCCTGGTGATTGAAAGACCTTCAATTGAAGTGCCTTGTATCTTGGAGTCCACTGGGTATGACTGTACTCATTAGTACCTCATATCTTGTCTAGTTTGACCTTAGGAGGAAACTGGCAGATATGCTTGGTACTATGAGAGGTCTAATTCTAGTGGATGTACCATAAGGAAGGGCTTCTTTTGGTTTCAAAAGGTCTGGTTGGGTAGTGTATGTTTCATTTATACTCTATAATTGGAGGATAGGTTAGATCAAATAGTGGGTGGGTGTTCCCTTGGCAGTGATGCCATATCCTCTACTCACTTTTGTCCTCTTCAGTGAGGGGCAGCTACTGAAGGGATTCAAGAGTTTATGGTATGAAAATGTAGATGTCTAAGGTATAGCCCCACTTTTTGTGTGAAAGGGTGCTCTATATTGCTTGATGATGCCCTCTCATTTTTGTCTCTTTTTATTGTGGATGTGGGTTGAATGAATTGGGATTAAAGTGAGTAGTGGAAATGTAGTCAAGAATATAGGGTTATGGTGCTTAAAGGTGATATGAGGTTTGCTGATACTAGCTATCTCTGGAAGTATTCTTCTGCTGTTGCTTGTAGTGATGACTGAAGATACTAGTAGTAGTGTCTGAGATGTGCTGAGTAGTTTTCATATTTGGTAGTATAGTTGTTTGCTTTTGTTATGTATGGCTTTAGTACTTTGTTTGTAGTAAGGAACAAAGTTGTATGTTCCTTGTGATGGTTGTAATCATTTTATGTTTAATAATATATCATTCACCTTTGCACCAAAAAAGTTGTTTGTAGTTCCTTGAAAGGATCCCAAGTTCGATTCTTGGGAGGTACATTTTTAAAGCAATTATTAGTTTCAAAATTTTACATTGCTTCATATGTGCCATGTTACTATTGAGGTGGCAATGAGTCATCATTTATTTGTCATGTCATCCTTTCATAACTTGTTGTCTTATATATAGGTGTTGATATTGATTAAGTATTTTTCTTTTATGTCAGGCTAAATCTTATTGTGTTTGTTTATGATTGTATGAAATCTAGTTGTAATATCTAAATTGCTTAGCTAGACGTCTATTAAAAAGTGACTAGTCAAATGAAGCCTCACATTTGTTTAGATAGTTAGATAAGTATTTAATGCGCGTGATTTAACTATTGGGTAAGAGATGTGTTTTCAAAAGCCCTTACTTATGTGATCACGTTGGTGTGTTTTTTACCAACTCGCAATTGAATTAGGGAAATACTTCGCATTACATCTAGCAAGGGTGTGTTAGGAATTATACATTCCTGACTTAGTACCGTTAGTTATATACTTAGTACCGCTAGTAATAGTTAGTACTGACAGTACAAAATGTTAAGTACTGCTCAGATAGTTAGTACCGTTAGTATAAAATAGTTAGTACTGTTTAAGAGATATGCATGAGATATTATAGGAAAAGATATGCATTATCTTTTACGCGTTTTGTAAGCCAAGATTAGGGTTTTCCTTGGTGTATAAAAGGAACCCTTACGACATAGTTAGAGATATCAGTTCATTGTCAATCTCATAGTTAGCAATTAATACAAAAACTTAGTTATCAATATTCATTGTTCTTCTTTGCATTATAAGTTAGATTCCGCATAACTTATAGTGTTCTTAATCATTGTTTCTCCTGTAGTTTGTGTGAATCTATTCATATTAGCTACAACCCTTAACAAGGTAGTAAGATCTATATTCAAAGGGATCCACAAGTGGTATCAGAGCCTGTAGAGAAACTCTGAGTAAGAAGAACAAAAACCAGTTATAAACCTCTATCTTACAAAGCAATTCAATGGCTGGATCAGAAGATGATATTCCACCACCACCACCACCACCATCACAAACACCAACACAACAAACTCCTCACACTGTTTCAACCATCAAACTTCCTATTCTCAAGAAGGGAGAATATGACATATGGGCCATGAAAATGGAACATTATTTGGCCCATACAGACTATCCTATCTGGGAAGTTATTCAAAGAGGAAATGGTCCCGTGAGTGTCTCAACTGATACAAATGGTTTAATAAAGGTTCTGCCTCCTAAGACTGCAGAAGAAATTTTAGCAAGAGAAAGAGAAAGAAAAGCAAGGACCGCTTTGCTTATGGCTTTACCAGAAAATCATCTTGCTAAATTTCATAAAATGACTGATGCTAAAGAGATGTGGGAAGCTATTAAATCTAGATTTGGTGGAAATGATGAATCAAAGAAGATGCAAAAGTATATTGATAAGTGTAAAATACACATATTTGTTAACACCTAAAAAGGCCCAATTAAGCCCAAAACAATGATCTTGTTTTTAAGCTTAGCATGGGAAAAGTGAAAAATCGGGGATGATGAAGTTATCTTTTAGACACTTAATTGTGCTTTTTATTCTATGATCCTTAAAGTTACCAATGAGGTAATGAAAACAATACATTATGTCAACACAAATAAGTTGTAGTTAGGTAGTTATCAAGAAAAATCATAAAAAGAGAAAAAATCTTTGAAAATGGGAAATCGGGTGTTTTATAACTTGTGATCTCTTAGCTCTCTCAACAAAAATCTTTGCTACTTTTCAAAGGTTTAGTTTGGGGAAGTTTCGAGGTATTTGGTTATAAGGCATGTGATATTGCGTGAGGACACGCAATCGTTTAGTTTGGGGAATTTTGATAAGTGTAAAATACACATATCCATTTATGCTTAAAATAGCCCAAATAAACCCAAAACAGACCAAAAATGGCAAAAATATGCTTGTATTTGTGTTTTGTGTGTGCAGGTACGGATATATCAAAAATCACAAGAAAACCATCAAAAACAAGCAAACACGGACACGAGAACGGAAGAGTGTACAAAAGCCGGAAGCCAAAGCCAGAAAAAGTCAAATCTACAGTCAACTCCAGTCAATCTTGGTCAACAAAAGTCAACAAGACCCAAAATGTTTCAAAATAACCCCTCAACTTTCAGAAAAGTCCATAAATGGTCCCTAAGCCTAAATGGGCCTCACCCGGATCCAAAAGCCCAATCCTTAGCCCAATAACCCTTTTCTATAAACCACAAGGACCTAAACTGCCAATTGATAAACTCTTTTTACACTACACCATTTATAAAACAAACACAAGGGCCATATTTGCAATTTCCTCAAACTTCAACCGATTTTACCCTCTTTCAGTTAAAACAAATGGCGCGAAGAACAATTCACTGTTCATCGTCACTTCCATTTTACCAAGCTGTCAAAATCAAAGGGCTTTCTACAATTGAGGGGTGCAAAGGACTATTCAAGGGTTCTCTTACACAATAGCAAGGTCAAAATAGTCTTATCAAAGCTCTCATTGGCTCATTGGCTCAAGCAAGGATCGTGTACAAGAGGGAAAGCACAAGTGAAGCTAAATTTTTACACTAAATGCTCTCACACAACTAGCACAAGCTGTCACATCAAAGAATGACAGCTTGGCAATCCGTGTGAGTATGCATTTGATCCAACGGCTAAAACTTAAGATCCAATGATTGAAGAATTTAAGGGTGTAGATTAAGAGGAGCGTGCAGAGACTCAAAGGCCTAGAAGCTTCACTATGGTGCTATAAATAGCACCCCCATCACACACACACACGATGTTCCTTTCTTTTCTAGCTTTTTCACCTAGAGTAGCTTATAGAATTTTGCTTATTGTAATTTGTTTTTTTTAATCAGTTGTAATCCTCTTTTATATAATGTAATCAAAGCTTTTAGTTAAATAAATTCAGTGTTTGCTTTTAAATGTTCTTAATCTCTTTCATTCATAAGCTAAAATCTGTCTCATTAAGCTCTTTTAAGCTCAAATTCAGCTCTCATGAGTCTATAAGCTCATGATAGAGCTTAACCTTCCTTAATCATACTTTTACTCTTAAAACCAGCTTCAAAATACCTATTTACCTTGGACTTAATGGATTGTAGCTTTTGGAAGGGGAGCTTAATTTGGAAGAGCTCCCAAAGGACTTTTACCCTAGCTTAATTATAAGCTAGGGAGCTTGTAGCAAAGTTCTAAAAGCTATTAAGCCTTGTTTAGCTAGGCCACTTGTAAGTCCTCTTTTAAATTTCATTGTTACTTATTCTTTAGCTTAATTTCTACTTAAGTACCTATTAGTCTAAATTCTGCTTATTTGCTTATGCTTATTGCTTAATGGTGTTGACTTATGCTTATTTGTGCTTCTGATCATATATTGTTAGATTATTAGTTATAGAAGTAGATTTTCATTTCTGTCTTATAAACCATAAAAAAACCAAAAATAGTAGATAGCATAGTATAGATCTTTGATATCTAGTTAATTAGTTGTTAGATCATGTTAGTTAAGATAGTTAAAAGCTATTAATCATCTGGTATCAAAGGTTTATAAGTTAGAATTCATTCCCAAAGTTTTTATTAAATCTGTCAATGAGTTAAAGGAGTGTTTGGTTTAAGCTTATTTGACTATCAAAAGTCAAAAGTTTTTGTGCAAACCTTTTGAGACAGCTTTGATTTCAGTTAAAAACAATAGGAAAAGAGTTTTCACAAGTTAGTTTGTAAAAAATCAAAAAGTTATGGCTAATTTAAGTATTCCTGCACCAGGGGAAATTGTAGCTTAAGTGGATAGCTTAAGTTTGATTTGAGCTCTTTAAGCCTTTGTGTGAACTTAAATCTTGTTTGCCTCACTCACTTGAGTGTTTCTAAGTGCAGGATTACCCCTTAGGTAACCTGCACTATTGGTTTTTGCTTGAGTCAAGTGCATCAGCAGGAACCAAGCTGTTCCTGCTGTCACTTCTAGCTTAATTTTTAGCTAGGTAATCATAGGTTTTAGTTTCTAAGGTTAGAGTAGGATTTAGATTAGGTGTAGCTTAATTCATTTTAAGACTTATTTTTAGTTTCAAGCTTATTTACTGTAGTACTATTGCTTTTAAAAGTCACTAAAGAGTCAAAAAGCCCAAAAACAGTTCTTAGTTTAAATAGCTTTCTAAGTTTTAATTTCTAGCTTATAACTTAAGTTTTTATGATTTAGTTACCTAGCTTATATCTAGGTAAAGTAGTTTTCAAGAACTTAAGTTTTAAATTGGCTTATTGAGTCTTTTAGCTTAAATTAATTTTGAGCTCTTAAGTCTTATTCCTGAGTTTGCTGCCTTCCTTGTCAATTTCAATTGCCTTTCAGAGTTTCTAGCCTAGATTTCTTTTCATAATTAGTTTAAGCAAGTCATTAGCTATTCAGAACTTCTTTTGTTTTGAAAATTGAGCTTAATTTGAGCTTTTTACAAGCTTTTAAGTCAAACCAAAGGGAAACCCCCTCTTACTGATAGCAGCTTATTAATAAGCTCTTTTTGAGCTTATTTGTGGTTTTCAGCTCAAGTTCCTTTTATTAAAGTTATTCACACCAGCTTAATCTTCAACTTTGCTTTTATAAGTTTTCAATAATAAGCACTTTATAAGACTCAACTTATTTTGGGCTTAATTGGACCTAGCTTGTAAACGGGTTGGGCCTCAGGGGTTGGTTTTGAAACTTTTGAATTTAGTTGTTTGCTCAGTTAGTCCTTCATTAGTTTGTTTGTTTGCACTGTTAGTCCTTTAAGCTTTTCATAGTTAGTCCTTTGTTAGTAATAGTTAGTTGGTTTAATAATTTTTATAAATAATTAGGTTTAGTTTTTAATTAGTTTAATTAAACTTTAATTAAAAAGTAAAAATTAGGGCTTTTATTTTTATAAAATTTCTTATCATTTTCTCTTTTTAGTATAATTTTTATAAAAATTTTAGGGTTTATATTTTTAGCATTTTTATTATTTTTAAGCTTTTAATTAGTAGTTATAGAAAACCCAATCAATATTCGAACCCATTCAAATCAATATCCAATATCAAGCGAGGTTTCAATTTCTCAAATCGTTGGGAAAACGACCCGGGAAATCATACTTTCCGGTAAACATACGTATTTTATATATTATATATATATATATTTTAAAGAGTGAATTTTCCTTAGGGAATTTTCTTAATTGCTCTTGTTGAAATATTATATTAATATATTTTATAGCGTATCAATTTCTTCAAAAGCTAGTGGATGATAAATTATGTTAAATATGTAACATAATTGATTTATAACGTTTCGATCGATGAATGATAACGACAATTGTGTCGGGTTTTAATAAAATTGAGTCTTATAATATTTAAATATATTTTTATAATTAATATAAGAATATTACATTTTATATCTTTGAGAATACGAAAATGACAATATATACCCTTGATATATATACATTTACAAAATTAACCCTTTAAGTATTTTTTTAAAATATTAAACCTTTAACTTTCAAGTATGACAAAACAACCCATGAAGTTTAACTTTAGGATAATTACATTTTTGGCCCAAAAGTTATAAGTTTCAAGAATTTACAATATATACCCCTTTGCATGAAAACATTTGCGAATTAAGTCCAAAAACCATAATATTGATATTTTTGATTTAGAAATCAATTTTGCAGGTTATAGCTTATTACTATAAGCTAAAATAAGTAACTTTTATGAGCTTATAACTTATGAAAAGAGCTTGTGAGCTTAAAAATCCAAAACGGGTTCGTTTGGTTTAAAAAGATTAACCCGATGGGTTTAAGGTTTTAAGATTAGTTTTCAAGCTTATAGAAATGATAAATGAGCTTATTGAAATAGCTTATTATAACAGCTTATGGCTTATAGCTTGTTAGATACACGAAAAGAGCTTTTTAGGGTTTTTAGAGTGCGTTTGGTTTAGGAAAACCAAATGAGTAAGCTTTAGGGTTTAAGGGCTGATTTCATGAGATCATAAGGATGTATAGGAGCTGATATATAATCTAAAACAATACAAGAGCTTATAGAACAAGGTGAAGACTTACAAAAGCTTGAATGGGTCGAAATTGATGAAATGGGTCAAACACTTTAAGTTATGAACCAAAGACTCCTTTCTTCTTAAATCTTGGCTTCTACTTAGCTTAAACCTTCTTTCTTCTCTTCTATGGCATGGCTAGAACATGATTTTAAGGTAGTATGAAGTTTTGATGGTGAATTGAAAGTGTATGTATGTATGCGTGTATATATAGTGTAAAGAAAAGAGTATTGCCCAAGTTTACTTGGAGTGGTGACCAAGTTAAGTGGAGTGGTGGCTAAGGTACTATAGATTAGTGATCAAGTAATAGCTAAGGTGCAAGGAGGTAATTTATGGAGCTACTTGAGGTGCTTAGGGTACCAAAGGTGGTGACATGGAGACTTAGGGTGCAAGTTATGCTAAGTTGGTGATGAAGGTGCTTAGACAAGTTGTTAGGCTAGGTGATGACAAGGTAGAAGGGTGCTAGCTTGGTTTAGGATTAGTTTTATAAGTTTTAAAGGGTTTCGGGTCATTAGGGTTTTCGGGTTAGGGTTTTGGTTTAATTCGAGTTAAGGTTAAGGTTTAGGATAGTTTAGGGTTTATATGTTGAGCATTATGTGTTTGTAACTTATCTCTAAGAGCTTGTACGAAATCTAGAATGAAAATGGAGAGAAAATAAGCTAGTTTGAATTCATGCATAGTCGAATTATACTTTGAGTTTAAAGAAGTTGTACATTGGTTTTGGAGGGAATTAATATTCAATAGTTATGCATTGTACACTTGTACACATGCCTTGCAAGCTTGAATATTCACTTTATATGAAGTTAAGGTTTTGATATAAACGTTAACGTTTGAAATCCATTTTGTAATAACATTTTGAAAAGTACATTAAATAGATAACGTATGATAAAATAGAGTTTAAAACATATTGCTTGACATATTATAACATTTACTGGCTATAAACATTGATGGAATTAGCATAGGTAGGTTGCGTGAGCTCGTTTACTTAGGTTATGCAAGTTACATTGCATAATAGGTGAAGTAAAGTAAAAAATTTCCCGTGAAAATGGTTGTACTTAAATTAATAAGTAGATATTACATTGATGAAAATTGTATCTAATCTAATAGATGGATAATTACATTGATGAAAATTGTGGGTTGTTATATACTAGCACCTTACATAAGTGTTTGGGATTCTCTCTATCTCTCGGGTGTATAATAAATTATAACACCTATGGGAAACGAAAAATTAACACTCATTACCTGTCATAGCATATAAATTACCATAGGCTTGGTAAAGGATCAAACCTCCACCGCTAGGCGCAAGTATTAATCATTACTATCCAAGAGGTCTTTTAAGGGTTGTGGGGTATAGGTGTAAGATAACATTAATGTAAATGGAAATAGATGGGATACATTTGGGGAGTGACTTTTGGGTGAATTTAGGAGGAAAGTGTTAGCTAATTATTTATACGAATACACGCTGCTTGAGTTGCTAAGTCAAAGACTCGAACAAGATATACAAACTATACAAAACTCTACATCAATCTCTTCTCTTTTTCTTTTCTATTTTTCTCTTCTTTTTTTCGAACATAATACATCATAACTTGGGGTTTATAACACACCCCTACACTTAAATTTTTACATACTCGATAATTACAATCTAACTAATGACCCTAATTGAGTTATATCAAAATAAAATGGAGATTATTTGACAAACATATGGAGGTATTGACTTAACTTTTCTTCCCCATTCGTTCGTAAAATAAATACTACCATGAATCCTAATCGTCCCAAAACTGTATTTACAAGGATAAGGACTTAGTAACCATGTACTCAATAATTAACTTGGGTTAAAACAATAATGTACTAAAAGCGAGTACATACAAGGTAGGCTTAGGCGATTTGGGTGATTACAAGAACCGTGAAAAGGATAGGCTCGGAGGGTTGTACTAGGGGTATCCTACACTAAAAATGAGTGCATGGCAAGGGTGCGGGATAGTTATATGATCGAGGTGACCATCATAACAATTACAGGTTTAAAACATGGGTTAATCCTAGTGCCTCTTTTTTAGCAAATCTAATACTTACTAATAGACAAACACCTAACCTTATTACCACCTTATTACTTCAGAATCGTAACGTGAAAATAAGATGTTATGTAGGGTAATGTAGATCGTAACCATAAAACTTTTTCCGAAGAGTAAAAATCACTTTGAGGTCGAAAAGATCACTTATTATTTCAAAGATTACATTTAAAATACAATTTCTTTCTCCTCCCCCTTATTTTAAATACTAATTCACTTAGTTTTTAAAATACTTTGTGATTAAAATTTGTCTTGAAATACCATGGGGAGAAAACTTTTATACTTTGCATGAATTATATGAAACATTAACTTGCTCCCCCTCGATTTTACATATGTTTGACACCAAAAAAAATGATACCAAGTTGTAAAATGAATATAAAATTGAGGGTTAGCATTGTTTGATCCACGATGAAACAATTTTGAAATGATTATTACTTGTTAACGAATAATTCTTGAAAAATTATGCCCAAAACCACCAAATCATCTTATAACAATCAATCTATTTAATAGTCAATAATATTCCTTAGAATGTATAAAGAAGAGACCTTTATAATGTGTTGAATTACATAAGAATTGTCAATGTATGATGTAATCCAACCAATCATTAAAATATTGTTTTTCAGAAAACGACCCACCCAAACATTGACATCATTTAAAAAAGACACCAAATGTAGAATAATTGAGACTTGTAAAACAATATGAGGATGGAGTGTTTGAACAACGAATGCAATTTTGTAAAAAAAATTTTGAGAAATCGACATGAATAAAAATTCTAAAAAAATTGTGTTCAAAAATATTTTTTGAAAAAACCTAAATGTTTAAAGACTTCCTCTTCTATTATTCTATTCTTGTTTCTCTTCTATTGCTATTTTATGTATTCTTCTTCTATGCTAAGGAAAAGCGCACTTAATGCGAACACTCAAACTCATCCTTTGTCGTTCAGGTCCGAGTTTGCAATCTGAAGAGAGTGATTACAAGTCATAAAAAAAAATTAGAAATGATATGTTTTGAAAAACATTTGAAACTCCTATTTTCGAAACGTTCATTTACACGGCCCGTCTCGATGTTAATCCAACATTTTAGGAACGTAAATGTTATCGATTCCAAGAGACAATGCCGAGAAGAATATTTTTTGAAACAATTTTCTGATTTTTGTGATTTGTATTTTCTTTTTGAAATTAATGGATATTTTTTGTATTTTTCTTTTTTTTTTCAAAAATAGGAACAGTGGTTGATGTTTGATGAAGTATCAAGCAGATATTCATTTGTCAGAACCTTTCAGTATATGCAGGCGTCAAACATCTCATACCAATTCGCCTGACAAGATACTAAAACCTATTTCGATAGGGCTTTAGTAAACATATCAGCCAATTGGTATTCATTTTTGGACAAAGTAACAATCAATTATACCTGTTTCGTTAAAATTTTCCGTTGGGAGTTGTCCACTAATGATACAGTATGGATGGCTTGTACGGGAGTGTTGTACGGCGTTGACATGAGATGCTATGGCTGACTGAGAATCGCAATTATCAAACGGTATTTTAGTTGTAGTGAAGCCATAATCTAGCTGAAGATGTGTCCTCATCCACATACTTAGCCACAACTTGCAGATAACACCACGTATTCAGCCCGGCGGAAGGACGATTGCAGTACCGTTCTTGCTACTTAGCATCCAGCTGACTAATTTATCACCTAGGAACTGTATTCCTCCAGAAGTGCTTTTGCGAGTATCAACGCAACCGACATGATCGGCATTTGAAAAAGTTGTTAGATCAAAGCCAGAACCCTTCGGATACCAGAGTCCCATGTTAATGGTACCTCTTAAGTATCGAAAGATCCTTTTAACATCTTTGAGGTGTTTTTCAGTCGGTCTTGCTTGATATCTTGCACAATAACAAACTTCTTGCACTATGTCTGGTCTACTAGATGTCAGATACATGAGTGACCCGATTTTACTACGGTAGTCAGTTTGGTCTACGGGTTCACCACTTAAGTCTGCATCTAATTTAGGTTTTGTAGCCATTGGTGTACCAATGCTTTGTCCTTTTTCCATACCATATTTTTTAAGAATCTCTAAAGTATAGTTGGCCTGATTGATAAAAATACTGCGTGGGGATTGGTGGATCTGAAGTCCTAAAAAAAATTTTATTTCCCCCATTAAGGACATTGCCAACTACCATCTATACCATGCTCTTATGGAAGCTTTAATAGCAGATGAAGATGCCATGGATAAGGAAGTTGCAGTCAAGGTTAAAGACCACAAGAGAAAGCATGATAGTGATGATGAAGAAGACGATGATGATGATGAAGGCCCTTCAGCTGGATCAAACCAGGGTAGGTCAGCAAAGAGAAGAAGACCCGAATCTGCAGCTTCTGGGTCAGCTCAACCTCCTACAAAAGATGATGAGCAAAGTTCGAAGAAACCACGGGAGTCTGATGCATCTGCTTCCAAACAACATCCAGCTCTCACCTCAACTGGATGGCAGATCACTGACACTAGAGATGCTGGTGCTGACTCTTCGATGCACAGATCTGATCCCGAATCAGAACATTCTGAACAATCTTCAGATCACATTCCAATGCAGGATAAAGGGAATGACTCAGATATGGAGGACACTGACAACGCTCTCATTCCCAAGGTGTCGACCACTACGTGGTTTAAGCCGATTCCAGAAAGCGAGAGACCTGCTACACCTGAACCAGAATGGACCATTCCCCCGAATGATTTCCCAGAACCAGAGAATAACTGGGCAAATACATACGCCACAACGTATCAAGTTCCCATGGAGAACAAGCTTCAAAGGAAGACGTATGATATTGGGTCATTCATCAAATGGTTCTGCAGACAAACTGGAAAGAAGAAGCTCTGCAAAGCTGATTTAGAAGATGTGGACAGTGAACATTTTGACAGAGATGATAATACTGGGGATGATAATGAGGAAACTAAGCCTGATCCTGAAGAAATATATAAGTAAAAGATGAACCAGGAAAAACTACTATGGAAACCGAAGTTGAATCCATGGTCACTGTTCCTATCCAACAAGTTTCTTCATCTGTTCCTTTACTGATACTTCAGTCATCGATCTCTCATCTCCTAAACCAGTATCTCCTCCCTGTCAAGAATCATTCATTATAACTTTCACCACCAACATCCGCACTACAGCAGAGCAGTTCAGTTCTTGAAATGGTCAAGTCACGGCTCCTGTGCAAATCAGTTCAGGACCTGCGCCTTCTTTGATGACTCCTGGATACATCAGTTCAGGACTCGTGCAAATCTCAGTTTCTCCAACACCATATGTTCCACCATCCAAGAAAGACTATGAGATCCTGTTGTAACCATTGTTTAATGAGTACTATAATCTTCCACCACGAACTGTTTCCCCAGTCAGTAGCTATTGTTGCTTCATGAGCGGTTGATCCAGTTGGTTCACCTTTCAATCAACTACCATGATCAAATGAACAATTCTACTAGTACTTCACCAACAAATCAGGAAATTCAAATCTCAAGTCACTCATCAAGGTGTTGAAGAATAAATTCATGGACATCAAAATGCATAATTTAATAATGCACCCCTCCTTCATAATATTTCTTCAAACTCTAGTTTTGAAGAAACTAATTGACAAGGGGTCATTCCATTAAATTTGCATCATCTTTATTCACTGTTTTATACTATCACTAAGTTGACAAAAGAATCACTCATTGAGAAATGTAATTGGCCGATAGCTTCTCGTCCAATTTCAATATAAATTCAACTACAAGAACATGCCATTTGGAGCTACTTTGACGCAAATGAAAATCCAACTCCATTCGGTGTGAAACGGTATGGTTGAGATCTACTATCTCAAAGATAGTTTATGGTTTCTGGCCAATTTTGTTCAGGACCCGTGCCTCAATTGATGGCTCCTGATCATAGCAGTTCAGGACCCGTGCTTCATGAAATGATGTCTGATCAACACATTCAGTCCTCGCACATAACGACAAGGAATGTCTGTTGAAAAGTTTTCCCTACTTCAGCCCTCGGTCCTCAAGACAAAAAAGGCGTCAAATTATGACAACTCTGACCCCGTGCCCCCAAGACAAAATGTTGTTCCTACAGCAGAGAAGACAGATTCGTCACAACAAGGGTTGGAATTTCTCTTCAGTCCTTTACTTGAAGAATATTACAATCCAACACACGGTCAAGCTGAGGAAAACAACAATAATCAAGCACCGAATGCATCGTTTCAAGAAGATGAATTTATCAATCCTTTTTGTACACGGGTACAAGAAATTGGTGAGTCTTCCTCACGCAACATTGATAATACCGATGTGCATTCATTTCAACCACAAAGTCATGATTACCGATGGACCAGAGATCATCCATTAGAACAAGTTCGTGGAAATCCAACCATGCCAGTTCAAACAAGACGACAGCTTGCCACAGATCCTGAAATGTGTATGTTCGCGCTCACGGTGAGTATTGTTGAACCGAAGAACATTAAGGAGGCAATGGCTGATTCTGCATGGATCGAAGCAATGCAGGATGAACTTCATCAGTTCGACAGACTAAACGTCTGGGAACTCGTCGACAAACCATTTGGCAAGATGGTTATTAAGCTAAAGTGGTTATGGAAGAACAAAAAGGATGAAGATCAGACTGTAATTCGCAACAAAGCACGACTTGTTGCTAAAGGTTATGCTCAGGAAGAGGGTATTGATTTTGAAGAATCATTTGCACCAGTTGCTCGCTTGGAAGCAGTTCGGATTTTTGTTGCCCACGCAGCACACAAGTCTTTTCCAATCTATCAGATGGACGTGAAAACGGCATTTCTTAATGGTCCACTGAAGGAAGAGGTTTACGTTGCTCAGCCGGAAGGGTTCATTGATCCAGATCATCCAGAAAAAGTCTACCTTCTAAGGAAAGCTTTGTATGGATTAAAGCAAGCTCCATGAGCCTGGTATGATGAACTATCAAACTTCCTAAGTCCAAGGATTTTCTAAAGTCCAATTTGACCCAACCTATAATTCAAGATAAAAATACGGGAGGATAATTCTACTTGTGCAAATTTACGTTGATGACATAATTTTTAGGTCTACAAACCTAAATATTCAAAAGATTGAAAGTAATGCCCAATAGATTTAAATGTCCGAAATGGGGAGATGAAATTCTTTATAGGACTTCAATCCACCAGTCCCAAAAGGTATTTTATCCAATCAGGCCAATTACCATTAGAAATCTAAAAAAGCAAATATGGACCAATTGTCACTCCCATTGGTACACATTGGCTACAAAACCCAAACTAGATGGAGATTTGAGTGGAGAACCTCTTAGACCAATCTGATTACGTATAAAATCGGGTCCCACTCATGTGCTTGGACATCTAATAACCAGACTAGTGCGAAGCAGTAGCAAATGTGCACTTATCAGCACGACCAACTCAAAAGCACCTCAAGGAGGTTACAAGAAACTTAAAAACCTAAAGGGTACCATTTAACATGGACCTTTGGTATCCAAAGGATTTTGGCTTTGAACAAAAGCATTTTCAGACGCTGATCATGCCGGATGCCTGATACTCGAAAAAGCACTTCTGGAGGATACAGTTCCATGTGATAAACTAGTAAGCTGATGTCAAAGAAACAAAACTGCTCTGCATGTCTTCAGCAGAGCAAGTACTGGCGTTATCTCAAGTTGTGCTCAATAATGTGATGAGACACATCTTTAAGATTATGGCGTTCAACTACAACAAAATACCGATTGTTTTGCGACTCCAGTCACCATAGCAATATCATGCACCCCGTACAACATCCTCCCCCCCAAAATTTAAAAACAAAAGCCCAACATACATACTCGGTATCACTTCATAAAGGAACGGTTGAAATAGATATTATTAAAATTATATTTTGGCGAACTGAATACCAATTAGCTGATTAATTTATGAAAGCCCTTCCTGAGGATCGGTTTTTGTATCTTGTCAAAAGGATTGGTATGAGATGTTTGACTCCAGCAGAACTGGAGGTTCTGACAAACATAACTGCTTGATATTATCATCAAACATCATCCTGTTAATATATTAAAAAAATGGCTTATGTACATTTCTGTGCATAACCCGGGCCTCATCGTAAAGGAAAATACACGTCTCAGTGCATTTTTCCTTAGCAACGAAAAGAGAAGTCTTTTCGGTATTGAGCTACTCTAACAAAACATTCAAAGTTTTGAGCTCATGACAATGGCTTGCAGTTATTTCTGACTGCAACCCGCTTTTCAATCTGAGGAACGCATGTCGTCGAAAAGACAGTTGTTCCTGACAACGGGTAATTAATTTTTCCCGGGCATGGATTATTTCATATCCATGCATCATAAGAATAAGTGTACGTTTCAGTGCATTTATTTGTCAAAATAAGAGAAATCTTATTTCAATTGGGAAAAAGTTGTCTTCACAATGAATCAATATTTTCAGTAATCACGAAAAGATTTTCCAAGATAATTCGACCTCTCAAACAATGACTACAGCTCTTTAAATAGAAAACGGGTCATTATTTGAGGGGGAGAAAGTGTCAAATAATCTTTTAAACGGTCTTTCAAAATAAGTCAAGGATTAAACAGTTGAAGTTTTTGATAATGACAGATAACA
Organism: Tanacetum coccineum; assembly: GCA_026074375.1. Taxonomy (NCBI): domain Eukaryota; kingdom Viridiplantae; phylum Streptophyta; class Magnoliopsida; order Asterales; family Asteraceae; genus Tanacetum; species Tanacetum coccineum. The sequence goes on from BQNB010041192.1 coordinate 32,245, forward strand.
ATTTAAAGGGAGTTAATTCATATTAACTACATGTGCCTTAGATGTCATTTGCTTCAAACTTTAGGGACTTATTTGCAATTGAAGACTTAGTGAATTCAGGCTTTAAACTACATACGACTAATATTGCCAACGCGTCATAGTTTGTAAAAAGACTTAGGAATGTTTGGAAATTCTTTCGTAGTTTAAAAAGCCTTGAAACTGATTCTCACGGGATAGATTTAAGTTTATTAATTCTGCGAACACGATCTCAAGCATGTGTGCATATAAGATTTTTCTGATTCTGAGGTATCGAAAACATCAAGGGGAAGGAGTAAATACACTGAAAGGTACAACAACTACACGTGATAGAATCCATAGCCTTATTTAATTGTAGGCCATTCCGGGAAGACAAATGTCTTATCCGCAGAGAAAATCAGTGTTTTATCGTGTTACTTTCCGGTGCGCTATTCCAACCACATAGGAGAAGAGATATCTTGTCATTTATGGTATGCATCAGTTGAGATACCAGGGAAATGTGTTGTCAGAAGATTGATTAGAGCGTGAGAAGATTGGTTACTGATTCAATTAATGCTTCCTTTAACAGTCAATCACCAAGCGTGTTTTTAAAGGAGTAGAAATATTTGATCAAAGAGGGACATATTGGTATGATAAGTATGATAATTCCTCTAGTTAGTCAGTATCCGATAGAAAGAAAAGTGTACATTTGGGACTTAGTTGTCTTAGGTGTTATCAGTTCGTCTACTGAGAGGGAATAATTGAGATATCCGGGACTTAGTTGACTTTGGTGTTTCAATTCATATCATCACTATCATGTTAAGAGAAATTAGACATCCGGGACTTAATTGACTTTGGTGTTACGGTTTCAAATTAATTGTGTACTTCATCGATTTGGGCGTCAGACTTCAAGTATTCTTAATGCAAATTGCAAGAAGGCTATGAACCTACTCAAGAAAGGATTGCTGATTCAAGGGGAAGCTAAGACAACTTCCAAAAGGAGAGTATCGAGACGGACTACAGACTGCTTACATGGACAAAATGACTATGTCATTTTCGGTTTGAACATTTTCAGGTCCTGTCTCATACATAATCTTGTGAATATATAAATGTGTAGTGTAGACTTAATTATAGGCTAATATAAATAGTGATTGAGTACAAATTTTCAAGAATTTCTTAGAAAATTCAAAATCTTTCAAATTACAGTACTCAGCACTATCTTATATATCCTTCAATGATTGAGGGGGAGCATTAATATGTTCCAAACACGGCTTGTGAATAATTGGCACACTTTTCTCCGAAAGTTTATAACATATTTAAATCAATTGATATCCAAAATGTCAAATGATTTGAAATTTTTGATAAGGGGAGAAAATGTGATTAAAATATGTAATGTGATCATATTTCTCAAGTGTATACTCCACCAACATGTGCTAAACAGTTTCGAATACCGATGCACATGTTGAGGGGGAGCTTTTCTGAAAAGCAAAAACAATCGGGTACTAAACACTTTGATAGTTTTATCATAAGTACCTGATTGAGTTTTTCAACAGTGATTTTATGGCAAGGTGAACTGTACCAAAAGACTGACCATGTATTTACTGTTATCGAAGTTATAAGGATGGTAAGGTTAGGTACTCGTTCCCATGATCCTGCCAGAACCGGAGGGATCTACCCAGGGACTATCCACTAGTTAGTGTAGAAGTCCTTAGGTATGATAAAAAGGAGTAAATGTGAGAATAAGGGAATAGTGCTGACTGAGATGGAGCTAGTACTCGAATAAACCCAACAAGGTACTAGTCATGAAATCTCGGTAAGCACTGAAGGGGTTGAAGAATGAAAAAGAATTGTACGGATAAAGGGTGTAAAGAAAGAAGCCCTCCATACACTTAGGCAGAAACCGGGTCAATACATATGCTGTCAAAATCACTAAAATGATTGCTGACATTGAAGTGACATCATGGACCCAGTGATGCAATGCACAACCCTCCCAAGCCACTCAGAATCTCTCAAAAGATTTCTGTTTCATTTCTCACGGAGACTAAACATGTAATCTACTGACTCACTCACTCCGAGTAAGTCGGTATTAAAAAGGTGGCAGTCAGCTCCAGCCTCCGATCACTAAAATCAAAACGCACTTTTGAGTCTAGAGCCAAGAGATCATCAATTAATCTCGTTAGGATACAATTCCAATTTACTTGTTATTCACACACTGTGATTACAAGTTTTATCAAAAGAGTCCTACGCATTATCTTAGTGATTTTGCCAAAACATCCGAGTGATACGAAAGTATTCACAGTGAAGATGGAAATCCTGCTTGAGCCAACTTCAAACAAGCTCATGGTAGGTGACTTGTGAGATCCTTAATGGATCAAACTTGTGACAACTGGAAAACAACAACGGTGCGATTCTACATGAATCAAACTTGTTCCAGTATACGAATTGACGGTTATTGGACTTTGGAAAACAAATAAAACTTTCGATGTGTTACAAAACTCTTTTGCAAAGTATCGCATCGATTGTTTTTACAAATCAATTTTCTCTTTATTGCTAACTGTTTTAATTACAGGAACATTTAAATATGGAGATGGAAATACCGTGTTCCAACAAAATCAAGTTCATAACCGCCAGTTCCGAATGTCAAGATTAATAAACAATGCTCAACGACACGACCTACACTTAGTTAGAAGTTATGAAAATCTCATAAAGGTTCAAAAGCTTTCCGCAAACTCTGATATCATATTCTTGCTTCACAAGTGGCACAAGATGCAATAAATTACTAAGATGATGAGAAATTAATGATTTGGCTGAGACTCAAGAAACCTCATGATCAAAATCAAAACAAGTCAAAAAGTGATCAGCTCAAATGTTTATCAAAAGATCAACTACAACAAAGATACAAGATGTAACATGAAGAATCAAAAGACTGCAAGCTGTAATAGCTTAAGTCCTAGTGGCTTTTCAACAAAAAGTGTGACCACCCCTTAGGGGAGATGTTAGAAATGGAGTAAAAACCCCGTCACCCGTATATTTATTGTTTATAATAGTTCGTAGTTTATTATAGTTACTCGTAATGTCATTTCGTTTTTGAAGCCGTTACTACTACCCGTAATTTTGTTATCAAAAAACTAAATAAGCCCAACTTCCAACTTTGGAAGAGGCAAAGCTATTCATTTACTCTTTTCCTAGAAAACACATTTTCTCTCTCTAGATATTCTCTCTCATGTGTTTCTCTCTCTAGAAACTAGCCCAATCACAAGAATCATCACCGTGTTATGAATTACGCGATCCTACATAAAGTTTTTATGAGATTTTTGCTACAAAACAAAGTGAGAGGTACAAGTGCAAGAAAACATTTCCAACTAGTAGCAATATAACAATCCATGTAGTTAAACCATAAAGTAGTTTCATTCATCACTTAAGAAACTCATACAAGAAGCATGGATTGCAAGAAATACTAACTAAAGTAAGATAGATTCATACTATGACGGTATGAAGATTACAAGATAAAGTAGACAAACATAATATAAGGACACATTGTAATCTAGGGCTAGATTAGTGGATTCTTGAGATCTAGGAGATACCGCAAGCAAAAGATAGATAAACGATTATTTGAAGAAATTAAACATACTAAGATGTTTAATTATTGTAAGGTGAGAAGGGTGAGGTAGGTAGGATATGGTTTGGTGGTGCGAGTTTGAGGTATGAGACGGGTGAGAAGAAATTGAATGAAGTTGATCTCATTTCGTAAGGAGTGGAAATGATTTTGAGTGTACATACAACAATGACAAAAGCTTGAGTGAAATCCAACTTGAGCATTAGTAGGAGGACGGATTAAGGGTGATGGTAGTAAAGGTGGTGCATGAGAATAGGCATTAGATGAGTTTTGAGTGTGTGATTCAATAATATAGAGATAATTGTGAAGGTGTTAAATCATTTGGTCCCTAATTGGATGGAGGAAGGTGGTGAAGTAGATAGAGTATTAACCCATTGGATTAGGAAGGTAAGCATTTTGAGAAGTAGGTGGAGATTTTGGTGTTATGCGCCTCCAAACTTGTCTCACCGAGATTCTAGGTTTCCTAAAGAAGTTTGGAGGAGGGTTTAAACAAGACATTGATAATGAAGGTGAGGAGAATAGAAGAGATGAAGATGGTGATGGTGAAGTGAGTTAGTTGTGTGACTTAAATAATGGAAGGGATATGATAGAATGGTAAAGCGTGGCTTGGATAGAGAAAAGATGTGAGGGATGGTTTAGCTAAACAGGGAAATGCCAGCTTGAAGCTATAGGTAGGAGGGTCAAAGATACAAAAAAAGAGGCAAGAGTGTAAATTTTTGTTCCCTCCCGTTGGAGGTCCCATAAAGGGGTGGCGATCCCATATATATTTGGGGGCCGCCTATGCTTTATGGGGGCCGTTTTCTGGAAAACAATTTTTTTCCAGTTTGTCCCTCTTTTTGTCTAGTGGTAGCAGCATCTTCTAAATTCAAGATTCAACTAGTCCTAACTTAACAATTTGACGAAATAGAGTTTCAAGGTTAAGCATGCATCTTCTAAATTCAATGTTCAAGCAACACTAACCAAGCAAATTATGATCAAATATGCATGGCATCTTCACATAGTCTAGAAGTTCACATAATAATAAGCTAAGAAGTTGTTGGATGATAAAATTGAAGGGATCACCCAAGGCACTTGTGATTGCCTTTTACAATTCTAGATTCTAATAAATAGATAAATATCAAAGTATAGTGCATTTAATAATATATGTAAGAGTACTAATAGAAGATAGCTAAAAATCTTTCAAGCATGATTATTTCTTGTTTCCGTTCATCATGTCCTTTAGAGCTTTTCCGATTGACCTTAACCCTTTCCGGTGTTCATCTCGATGTTGAATTTGATGGTTTATGATTTCGGTTTGGTATGTGTTTAAAGTATGACTTTCATGGGGTAGGTTTTCAAAGACTCTAGGGACAACATTCGACAAAGATCTAATGAGTTGAGGTAATGAAGGAGTGCTAGAATGAGAAGATTCTTCATCATTCTCATCAACATTTTCATCTAAGTGATGAGATGAGGATGAATGATTAAGAGCGGTGGAGGAAGAGCTAGGATTTGAGTCACGACATCTTTTCGTGCCATGATCTGATCGCGTCTTTAGCTCATAATGAGGAGTGAGGGGATACATGACTCGATCATACAAGATGCAGTGATCAATTGCTAACTCAGGAAAGTTTGACACAACATGATTGAATGATCTAGTTAAAAAGCATTCATAAGGTAGGGTTTAACTTTAGGAATTGTTTGAATCATTATCCACTTCGAGTTATTATATGAAGAATGCTAGATTATACTTTGTAGAGGTTGGATGCAATAAAGCATATGACAAAGACACGCGAGGACATGATCCCGATGACCTCCTAGACAAAATATGTTTTCATGAATGATTCCAACCTACGATTTCATATGATTTTGAATTTCGCTCGTTAAATCTCATTTTTCATTTAAAAAAAGACCGCAACAGTCTTCTATTACGAGTACGAGTATTAACTAGACCTTGTCAAGGAGTTTGATTTGATACAAACGACCCATCGTTAAGAAGGAGGAATGGTTTTAATAACGATCCTTATGACGGAGTACTTTATTGCCAAGAAGTCAAGTGACCTACATTTCGGGTGTTACGAGACGTGGCCATGCTAAACGAATCTTAAGAATATGACCAAACACTTCAACAATGAGGGAAAAAGACATAATTTTGAATAACCAAGTTGACAACAAGGTTAACCTTCAGAATAATAGTCAAAGTAAGTTGCAATAAAACTCCAAGAACAAATTGAGGACAAATTTATTCGTTTATGTTCAATAGACATTCAAAACCAATTTACTCGAATTTGGCAATAAGATGACTCATGTTTTCAAAATTTTGACTTACAACTCGACCCTCATGAAAGTTTCTTTTCTCAAGACTTGCAATGGTGTTTCGTAATGGTTGATTAAATTCATTTGATATGAGTGGAATGTAGTTGCGGGTATTTTGATGATCTAGTCTGACGATTCGAGGCATTGTCACCTAAAATAAAAACAACTAAAATTATATTTTACTATTTTATACGTGTATTGTTATTTTGAATCCGTGCCTAGTGTGTGCCTAAATGTGACAAATGTAGAGTAACGATTAACTCGACCTAGAAATAAAAACCTATAAGTTAACCCAAACACTCCTTAATTTGATTTTGCTCATCCTTACATGTCGAAAAATACATATGGATTATGTATCTCGAATTTTGTTCATGAGATCATTATGCATGTATGCAAAAACGTTTTTAGGATGTATTAACAATGCATAAAGGCATTTTATGGTGTTCTTAACGTGAGTGATTTTAAAATAAAATTGAGGTTTTGTGCGAAAATAATTTTTGCCAAGCAATCTTGCAAATCCTATGTCTACGGAAAGCATGTTAATTATACATTATGTTATTGTAGTCCTAATTGCACACAAACACAAGAAAAATGAAAATCCCCAATTTTGAATTTTTGTTCAACATGAACCCTAGACACAAATTAGAAAGAAAATACATTAAATGACATACAATTGAAGATCTTTATGATGTTAGGATTGATTATTAGTGTTGATTTGATCTTTAATTAGTGTTTTAGTGGTTGATTTTAAGTTTTTGGTGGTTTTTAGGTCATGGTTCGTCAATGGTGGAAAAGAGGGGGTGTTTGTTTTTATATTTTAAAAATTTTGAGGGTGACAGACTTTAGCGCTCGTCTGGTGGCAGTCCCATATCGATATGAAGGCCGCCTGATTAAATCAGGGGGTCGCCCTCAGCAGAGGGTTTTGGACTTGATTTTTGACAAAAATTTACAAAAGGAGTGACGTTTTAATTTGCATTTCGCGAATTAAAAATGTCTAACTAGCTTCGAATGAAGTAGTTAAATTGTCACATACGAAATGGAACTATGGTTTTGGACTAAATCGCGACAATGAAGAAGGAGAAGACTTTTATGAATGTGTTCCATCATTACACTCAACCAGACGAGTAGTAAACGATTCTCGTTTAAGGGTTTAGTAAGAATGTCGGTGATATTGTCGACGGATGGCACTTTTTCGATAGAGATATGTCCTTTCTGGACATTATCACGAAGAAAGTGGTGACGTATTTCGATGTGTTTAGTACGAGAGTGGTACACCATTTTTTTGCTAAGGTCAATCGCGCCTTTATTATCTCACATGATCGGGACGTCGTCGAGTCAAATGTCATAGTCGATAAGAGCTTGTTCATCCTAGTGCTTGTTGACAAGCTTTTCGCGCTTTACGTATCGGCTTTCAAGTAATTGGATATAGCAAGAGCGGTTAGTTTCTTTGAGAACCAAGATGTCAAACACATCTCACGAACGTACAAATACCGCTAGTACTCTTTCGGTCCACATAATCTCCCGTATGATCAGAGTCGGCATATACTACGATTTCTATGCCGGTCCCCTTAGGATACCATAATCCTACGTGCGTAGTGCCTTTAATGTATCGAAAGATACGTTTAACCGCTTTAAGATAAGAGGTTTTGGGATCCTCTTGGAAGCGGGCACAAAGGTAGACACTAAACATGATATCGAGCCTACTTGCCATTAGTTAGGAGTAAAACTACTATCATAGCCTTGATACTTGGTACGATCTACCGAATCAATACTCTTCATTCTTTTGTGAGTTTAGTAAATCGAAGACATGGGGGTTTTCATTGGTATATAATCTTTTAAGCCAAATTTCTTAAGCATTTTCTTAATATAATTTTAAGATTTGATTAAAGAAGATACCATCTTCCATTTGTTTTATTTGTAATCCAAGGAAGAAGTTAAGTTCACCCATCATGCTCATCTCGAACTCGTCATGCATGATTTTGGCAAATTAATCGCACATGTCTTGACAAGTCGAACCGAATATAATGTCGTCGACATATATTTAAACGATGATGAGATTTGAACTTTTCTTCTTAGTAAAAAGTGTGTTATCTACCATTCCCATTTGTACTCATGTTTAATAAGAAAAGCTTTCAATCTATCATACCAAGCTTTGGGTGCTTGTATAAGACCATATAAAACTTTCTCTAGTTTATAAACATGATTCGGTTTTTCAAAGTCAATGAATCCTATAGGTTGTGCCACGTATACCTCCTCATTGATAAAACCATTCAGGAATGCACTTTTTACATCCATTTGGAATAGCTTAAAATCTAAAGTACAAGCATAAGCTAATAGTATCCTAATAGACTCAAGTCTAGCAACTGGGGCATAAGTTTCTTCATAATCGATGCCCTCTTGTTGATTATAGCCTTGAGCAACTAGCCTAGCCTTATTTCGAGAGACAACACCGTTCTCGTCTAACTTATTTCTAAACACCCACTTAGTTCCTATGATTGTCATATTCTTAGATTGTGGAACTAACTCCCAAATATTGTTAGCAATGAATTGATTTAATTCTTCGTGCATAACTATTATCCAACTTTCATCCGTTAAGGCTTCATTCGCGTTCTTAGGTTCTATAGTTGATATAAAACAAAAGAAGTTACTTTGGTTTTGGGCTTGGGACCTAAGAGTTCTTTAGTTAAGGTTTCCTGTGACCTTTATCTAATGTAATTATTCCTAGATACCTTAATAATTGACTAATTTGTCAATCTCTAAAGTTTTCCTCAAAGTCATTTTTTAAGTTTTTCATTTCGGTAACCTTTATTGCTTCTTCTTTATCTAAGCATCATCCACCAGGGTATGTCTTAGAGTGGTAGAAGGAGATTTCATACAAATGTCACGTTGAGTGATTCTTTGATTTTCATGGTGTGTTATTAAGGATGATATAGGCTTTACTATTTTAGGAGTAACCTAAAAAGAACATCTTCGTATGACTTTTGGGTCCAAACTTAGTGAGGGTAGTCTTTGGTGTATTTAAAAATGAGCACTATCTTCCAAATACATAAAGTAGTCAATAGGTAAGGTTTCCAACCTCTCAATAGTTCATAAGGTGATTTCCTAAGATACTCTTGTTGTCTCAAGTTCAGCTCTTTCTGATTCAAAATATATTGTAGGCTCTTGTGATTGGTGAAAACCACACACTTCGTTCCATACAAATAATGTCTCCATAAGCTAAGAGCGAAAACAATAGCTCCCAACTTGTGGAGTCTGATAGAATCGTTGTAAGCTCAGATTGTTTAGATCTAATCTAGGATAATAATAACATTGATAATATATTTTGCATAGCGAAATTAACACATAAAGAACAATGTTATTCAACAAGGTTTTACCAAACATTCCAAGCCCCAATATTATTTGATCAGAATAATACGGTTACATCAATGAACTGTAATAGGATCAAGTTACCTTGACCTTGAGGCTAATACTACATATGGTGTTTACATCTCTACGCCTGGAATACACACACACACACACACATTTAGGTACACTATGTAACTCACGACTTGTACACTAAACCTAATAACCTATATCTCTTTATATATTAGAGATATTAGGTTTTACAAAGGATAAGTATTAGGAAACTAAATCTTCCTAACTTTTACAATTTTCTTCTAGAATCTTCAAAATCTTCCATCTTTTGAAGAATTCCTCCTTTGCCTTTTAAGTCCTTCATCTTTCATATGTTTTGTCTTATCAACTCAAATATAATTCCCAACATAACTCCAAATCGCGAGTAGTGTAATTCTCTTTATGGACTTTTAATTGTCTAGAAGCATACGCTATCACCTTCTCTCTTTGCATCAACGCTGCTCCATAACCCTTAAGTGACGCATCGCAATACACCATGAAATCTTCTGTTCCTTCGAGCAACGCTAAGATCAATGCTCTACACAACTTCTACTTCAATATCTGAAAAGCTTCCTTTTCTTCTTTTCCTCATTTGTATTTCTTATCTTTCTGAGTCAACTTAGTCAGTGGCTTAGAAATTAAAGAAAAACCTTTAATAAACCTCCTATAGTAACCAGCTAATCCAAGAAATTTCCTCACCTCTGTTGGCGTTGTTGGTGCAGCCAATTCTTAATGGCTTCGATCTTGGAAGGATCAATATGAACACCACTACGATCAATTACATGACCAAGAAATTGTAACGATTCTAGCAAAAAATCACACTTTGAAAACTTGGTGTATAATCTCTCTTTCTTAAGCAGCTCTATAATAATCTTCAAATGCTTCCCGTGCTCTTCTTCGTCCTTGGAATAAACCAAAATATCATCGATAAAAACAATGATGAACTTATCAAGATATGGCTTGCATACCCGATTCATCAAGTCCATAAACACAACAGGCGCATTAGTCAATCCAAATGGCATTACTTGGAACTCAAAGTGACCATACCGAGTTCTAAATGTAGTAATTGGAATGTCCTCTTCTTTAATGCGTAACTAGTGATATCCTGATCGCAAATCAATCTTAGAATATACGCTCGAACCTTGCAGTTGGTCAAATAAATCATCGATTCTTGAGAGAGGATAACGATTCTTGACAGTCAACTTGTTCAACTCGCGATAATCTATACAAATTCTAAAAGATCCATCTTTCTACTTCACAAATAACACTGGTGCTCCCCATGGTGATGAACTCTGATGAATAAATCCTTTCTCTAGCAGCTCTTGTAGTTGTACCGACAACTCTCTCATCTCAGACGGTGCCAATCTATACGGTGCACGTGCAATAGGTGCAGCCCCCGGTACTAGATCAAATCAAAACTCTACTTCCTTAGCGATGGTAGTCCTGGCAAATCCTCAGGAAACATCTCAGGAAAATCATGAATTACAGGCACGTCTTCCAATCATTTCTACTTCGATCTCTTTTCCGTCATGTGTGCCTAAAATAAATGACAACCTTGCTCGACGTACTTATTGGCTTTAATACAAGATATGACCTTTAGTCAAGACACATCCTTGTCACTTTCGACTATTAACATCTTGTTTCTATACGGTATACGAACAACTTTCTCACCATAGACGATAATGGCATCATTCTTGACAAGATAATCCATACTGATTATGGCGTCAAACGTACCAAGCTCAATCGGCATAAAATCGATTTCAAAAAAAATTTAAAATGTTCACTAAATTCAAAGTGCAACCTTTTAAACAGTGTTTCGACTAATTACCCTTTCATCAGCTAACCTACCTCTAACTATCTCTATTTTAAACCGATCAATAGTTAATCATGAACTAAACTAGTATCCAAAAAACTCCTATCGGAACCCGAATCGAATAAAACAAAAGCATATAGGTTATTGAGCAGAAATGTACCAGTAACCACATTCGGACCCTGCGGCTCAGCATCCTTAATAGCATAAGCTTGACCATAACATTCTCTAACTTCCTCTTTCTTAACCTTCCTTGGGCATCGGTTCCTAGTATGATCTGGCTCACCACAATCATAACAAGTCAGATGTGGTATGCATTTTTGCACCCGTGCAACATCCTTCTCCTTGCAGTACCTTGCCTTATGCCCAATCTTTCCACACTTGTCGCACTTGATAGTACATGGAACAACATGGCGAGTAAAACAATGTTCACGCAAAGGATGTGATCTAGACGACACCTTTCCATCAGTAGGAGCAGTAGTCATAGCTTGCGCGTTCCCTTGCTTTTAGTTATTCTGCAATGTTTGGCGTGAGTTGTCTCTATGATTGCTCTTACCACTACTACTTCCACTTTGAAAGCTCTCCCACTTTCGCTTCTTCCCTTCCAGAACTCTCTTATCTCTAGCTTGCGATTTTTGTTCCATCAACTTATGAGCCATGCGTACGGCTTCGTCAGGTTTAGTAGGCTTAAGAAGCAGAACTCAAATTGTGATATGTATCAATAACAATCGCCCGGGGCCCCCTGGATGTAAGCATCAACTTTCACTCTTTCCAGTTCAACCATTCTCGGACATATCAATGCTAACTCATTGAACCTCAGAGTATAAGCCACAATGTTATACTCCTTGACCTTAAAGTTCCAACATTCGTGCTCATTCTTAATCTTCTTATCGGACAAAACTATGCAGTCATAAGTTGCTTCATCTCTGTCCAAGGCATTTGGTTTACAGTCTCCAAACCTATGGTTGCAACCTTAGCATTCCACCAAGTCAAAGCAGGTCCTTGCAGTGTTGCAGCATTAAACTTAACCTTCTTGCCCTCTGCACATTCACTGATTCCAAAAACACTCTTAGTTTTCTCAAAACATATTCGTAATTCGACAGCTCCTTTAGTATCATGAAAAACAGTAGGATTGCACTTCATAAATCCAGCAAAAGTGCACTCACGAACAACAGGTGCGGCATCTTGACCCCTAACTGGTCCAAATCAACTAGCATCATTTCTGACATTCAATGTCTAACCCCGCTCAGCAATAATAGCAGCATCGACACTTTCCTTGATCATTCGGCGAATAGCAACTTGAGTCATAGGTGCAGACTTTGGAGGCATGATTCTGTTACATCATACATAAATCAATCTAATAAGCATTCATAACATGATATACTTATAACATGGTACAATGACAAATCAATCACAACAATAGTCACATGACCTTAAGTAGTAATCAAAAGATAGTCATTCATTTTTCATCACAAAGAGTTAATACATAGTTGCATTGTTTCATGAAATGATACAAATCGTTACAACCAATAGCACTAATTCTACTAACTGAGAATTTAGTTTAGTGATTACACAATAAAAGAAACTACAATTGAAACTAAACTAACTAAGCTTTGATTCCCTTGTGATGCTTTCAGATACACTCCTCATCCTTGATCGAAACCTGATCGTCTCATTCAATTTTTATTCAAACACAAATACCCGACGAATCCTCCTCGAAGGAACACAGTAAAGTTTGAACTCTAGTCCCCATAGAGATCTCACTCGGCTTGTTCATTTCTGCATATGAATGGAATTGTTTGCGCAACCTTGCTTCTTTTAGTTCCTTCTTTAGTTTCTCACACTTGGCTTTGTCTTCTGCATTATCAAACTTTTCAACCAACTTTTCCATTCTAACCGTTCCTTGCTCCATACTAGAATGCACTTCATTACCCAAATCCAAAATCAACTTACCATAAAACTTGTCTTTTGCCTTCGCTTTCTTCTCGACCAATGCATGCGCCGTCTTACGACCACACAGTCATCTCAAAATAGAAGCAATCTGACCAAAAAGAGAGTCAATGTCCCGTCTCATGAATCCAGGTAGTAAACTATCATGATCCTCTTGAGGAATAACGGCAATAGACGAATTACCTACCTCATGGACACTAGCAGGAACAGTCTCATCCTCGGGCTCATCCGTGTCCTCAACCTCAATCACGTCATCAGGCTCTGAATCAGAAGCAGGCGGCGGAGGGTTAAGAGGATTCGCTTCTTCCTAAGGAAATGTCAACTCTGGTTCATTCACATCTTCCTCGATGTCAACTTCTATGTCATCTTATTCTTCTTGAGGATCTTCTTCTTCCTTAAATTCTTCCTCTTCTGGGTCCTTGTCTACATCTACTAAGATAGGCTCAGGAACAATAGGAACATCATCGTGTTGATTCGGCTCAACAACGGGTACATCATCCACGTGATCGGGAGGAATTACGTTCACCATAATAATCTTGGAAATATCTTATAATACTTACTTAATAGAAATTCTTATTCGAATGCTATTATCAAAATAACGGTTTGCATAAAAGCGCAACAAACAATAATTCACATTTTGCGAAATTCTTGTTTCGTATATATCTCAATTATATTTCAAACATATATAATAATAGTTATCATATAATCACATGACATCCTATGCATACAACACATGCATAAATGTACCAATACATAAGAATTTATGCATTCCAACACATGCATAAATATATCCATACTTAACCATTTATACATATTGTGGAAATCGTAGGTGGGGTGAATACGTTTCCATTTAAAAATTTAAAATGTTTCGTATCAAATTACCGATCAAGCGTGACACAATATGATGAGTGTTCATACGCGTTATATACGCATAGTAATACATCGATTTACAACAATACAAACCAACACACAATATTCATATTTATTCATGACATAAACATAATTAAAACTATATAATCAACACATCACACAATTGCAAGTATAAATATAAAGCGATAAATGCGAGCATAAAAGGAAATAGATAAGTAAAAGGAAATGCAAACCGGACACGATGATTTATAGTGGTTCGGTCATGAAGCACCTCTTCGCTCTACTCCACTCCCCGAGTACCCAACTCGAGAGTTACTTCAATAGTCAACAAGCTCCCTTTAGGCGGAGAAAACGGTACACACCTTTTCTTACACCAATTTCTGACACTAAGCAAAATGTCGAGTTCTAATCCTAGCTAGAACCAATCTATCACAACACAACACATCACTTCACGACAATTCATAACTAGGCTTCACCACATGACTTCTTCTTCACTACACGACTATTTTTTACTTCACAACTTCACACTACTTCACAACATTCCACACCTTCACTTCTTCACAACCTCACACTACTTAGATCACACCACTCTTACACTACATACAAAGATCACCACGATCTAACTATACTCACAAGATTGGAATACATAGACTCGATCTATACATTGTGAATGTAAAACATGTCACGAATGCGCTAACTACATAACTTTGTATCTTGACGATAACGAGAGTTCTTCTCTTGCACTTAAATGA